>VYZP01051655.1:19493-33001 GCA_013400635.1 Hypocryptadius cinnamomeus | reverse complement strand
ATATAAGTGTGGAATGAATATAAGCAAATGGATTAAATGCTTTGGAGATTTCTTCCATCTAAAACTTCAATTAATATTATTGTTATAATTTTTATTGTTCTGGATGCAAATTTCCAAAGGGAGCCACATAATGCATACTTTTTTCCTCAAGAAAACTGCTTGAATAATGTTATGAAGATCTGTTCATTGTAGTATTTGCTTATGGGGGAAAGAAATTAATCCCACACATTTTTTTCCTTATGTAGCTCACATTTATAGTGTCAGAAATAAAAAAACCCCATGCAGTGTTTCTTCGCTGAGTTTGTATGTGAGAGAGCAGAAGATTTGCTTTTTGGAAGATGCTAAAATGATTTCAGAAGACTGCTATAATTTGATAGTAAGCTGGGTTAATTAGCATATACTTGAAGACATTTTGAGAGGTGTTGATGGTAATCATAAGAAGCTTGGTAACAAATACCGAAATTTTAGGTTCAATATGCACATGTTTTGAAACTGCCACAAAAATGAGCTGGGAGGTGGGAGATGAGACAAGTATCATACCGTGAGCTGAAGGGGATGTGGATCTGACTTGGAGTGAGGTCAGAGTAGGATCCAGACCAGAGTCAGGTGAAGAAAGGGCTCCTGAAGCCTCTGCTGACTTTAAAGAGTCACACAGCAGTGGAGGAGATGGAATTACAGAGCTATGGAATGGTTTGGGCTGGAAGGGACCTCTCAGATCCTCTCATTCCCCCTGCCAGGGGAGCACTGAGGAGTTTGTTATAAAAATGTACAAGCTGTGAGACCTTTATGAATAAATAATCCCCAACAGTACTACTCCTGCCTTAGGATCTCTTCTGTAGACTACACTGATCTATTGTCAGGTTTAGTGGCTTTTTCCATTCATTTGTTTTCTAAAAAGCACACACTGTAGTTAGTAGTCCTTTGATCTCACACTTTTTTTTGCCTACTTGAACTTCACAGAAAACACATGTTATTTTTGCTTGAAGTTCTAAAATGATTCTTTTTGCATTTTAGATAAAGAGAAAGGAACTCACTCTTGGGATAGTTTGCAGGCAGAATCTTGTATGATTACAGAAAAGTCCATGTTTGTGTGTCTGAAGCCTGGTGGGGTCATGTTTCCTCACTGAGTGATGCACTGAGGGCTCTGCAACTCCTTGTGAGTAGCCTGCTCCTCTGAGATTTTGCCATGCATTTTTGTATTAACTCCTCAAGGAAAAAGGAGATTTTATTGAAGGGTGCCTGCTCTATTCCTGGCAGAAATATGTAATATAGTTCAAATAGTTGTGCAATATTTCTTCCCATGTACACTGGTCACAGTGTAGCAATAAAAGGTGATATTAAAGCATTTTAAGACCTTTGCAAATATGATATTTAAGTGTTGATTAAGGATGTAAATGTTGGTCCATTTTAATGCTAGTGCATGAAGACCAGAGTATTCAATCTGGGATCTGTTATCCCAGTGCTTAGGTTGTAAATAACAAAAAGATCAGCTAAATTAATTATTTGAGGGAAAAGAAGCATCCTCAGTTTTGTTACAGATAAAATTTATTCTATTGTACACAAATAAAATCATTAAAAGGTAAATTAACTGATTTAAAATACGCGAACCAAATCTAAAATTGCAAAGTGTGGCTGTTGTTAGTCGGTTTAAATGAAAAGCTGTTGCATTTTCTGACATATTTTGAAATATTTTTTATACTCCTACCTTTTGCAAATATAGTAGACTGCCATTGTGAGGCCAGGAAAATTACAGAAGGATATCTCTTTAGTTCATTTTTATTTTCTGATTACTCTTATGGAAATAAAATTTTAAGGATAATTCAGTCTTTTCAACTGTACAACTGAGCAATTTCCTTTGCTTCCTGCTCCAGCAGCCCCAGCAGCCTCAGCCGTGTTGCCTGGATACTCCATCTCCTGCAGCATCTGTAAATTGGCCAATTCAACAGGAGGATTCATATTCTAAATAAAAGCCAAGTCTTGGGGTGGGAGGGGGAATGCTTTGTCAGCTGGGAGCCTGAGTGCTGCTGCAAAATGCTACTGAGAAAAACAGGTGTTTGTTTGCCCAGTTGTACGGGAATAGCTGTTTCACAAGAAGTAAGCTTTGAATTCCTATTCAGAAAGATGTCCAACAGTCATATTTCATAATGCACTTTTGCAGGCATGGGCTTATCTTGTGCTCACTTTAAATCCAGTGTAATCCAAAGTTAAGTAACTTGCATCTCCATGTCTAATATTATTAATACACTGTATTAATACACTGGAATATAAAATCATCAATTATCATCCCTTTTGTAATTTTATCTTGAAAGTTAATTTATTTTGACTGCCATTTTTTCAGAAAAATCCTTTTGCAAAGTACAGATAAATAGTTTTCTTTCTTCTTCCCTTTCTTTCTTCCCACAAGTGATTGCTGACAGTTTTATCAGCACAGATTTGATTCCATTAGAATTCTTTTGTAAGCAAAGCAGCAAAAGAAGCAGAATGGATAAAGCAGTTCTGTTAGTTTTCTTTCACATGTATTTACAGAATTTATTAATTTAATGAACAGAGTTTAAGGAAAATTTTGATTGTCAGTTTATTCATGTGTAGAGTTCTATAAAATTCAAAATTTAGAAAATTGGTTGTTCAGCCTGCTACCTCTAATAAACTTAGAAAGCCATTTGCTAATGGGTGTAATTAAATTTTCTCAACTTAATTCTTCCATTTTTAGATTTCACTGCTGGGCTGTGAAAATAGTGCAATGTACAAAATGTTCTGTTGGAAATGTTCATCTGGAGCTGGAGTAAGCTTCTAGTGTGTGATTGTACCACAGGAAGCCTCCACTGCTGGAGAAACATAAACCAGGCTTTGTTCCTTTCTCTGCTTTGCAAATACTAATCTTCAGTTGCCCTGTTAAAATTACAATATACAGAAGAATCTGTGGATTTAGAATAACATTAATTGGCTGGTTTTCCTTTAATTTGAAGTAAAATGAAAAAAAATAGTCAGATTTTTAATCTCATTATGCTTTTTGTCTCATTTTTCATTTTTTTCTTACCGGCACTTGTGGCATAATTGTAATATTTTCCTGCCAGGATTTTTTTTTTCCTGAAAAGAAATACTGGAAAATTCAAGTTTTGTAAAATGATATGAGCTACCTTTCTGTTGACAGACACTGATTCTTATGGGCCTGTATATGCAGGCTGTGAGCAGAGCTCTGCAAGAGGTCCTCTCATGTGTGAGAGTTTCTCAGTTGCCTCTTCTAAGTAAGCATGGATGTCTTTGTCCCAGCAAACTTCTATTCCAGACTCTCATTCCTGCTTTAGTGGTGTTACTGCTCCCTCTGGTGTGTCTTGCAAGTCAGTTTTCTCTTTGAGACCTGAGATTTTTATATCAAAAATAGTTTATCCTTCTTGCAAGTGTAAATATGAGCAGGAAACACAAATCCCAGAGTTATTTAAGAGATCCCTGACAAAATTTACTTTATATGTATATTTTTAAGCAACATGAAAATAACTGTATTGAAGCTGAACATCCTGTTAAGACAAGAACCATCTGGAGCAGAGTTGGGTTGCCAAGCAGTTTCTGATGTAGTTCTGCACAAAATTAGAGAGGTGACTGTGTGACCTTTGATAACTGCTGACATTTAACAAGGAAGTCCCCACTTGTGTAAAGCATTTCTGCTATAGGAATGTGATCACAGATTTATTTTTTAAAGGTTCAGGTTACATTTGGGTTACCTTTGGGTTACATTTTGGGATTTTTTTGTACCTGTTGCTTTCTGTGCAGCAGTACCACAGTGAGCTGAATCCATGGTGTATTTGAAATTTCCAGTGCAGTGTGGGAGATTTAAGCATTCTTTCACTGATTTGAACTCTGTTTCAGTGAGTTAGCTTGGATATTTTAGTGAACATCTCTTCCAGCTGCATTCATTACTTCCATGGCAGAGTATCTTACTTGTAGATGTGTCCAGCAGTGTTGGCCTCTTTCTTCCTGGATAAAAGTGCGGTACCCCAAACAATGATTCCAGTTTTAATGGGGCCACTGGCTACTGCTTTCCAGTCCCACATAACTGAGACTACATGTGCTATTTGATTTGAGGCTGAAGGAAGCAGAAATAAAAGCTGAGATTGTGGTCAGCATTGCACATTACAAAATCTGAGAATTCCTTCAAGATCATGTACTTAAAGTACTGTATTGAAGCCCTTTAGATTGTAACTGGCTTTGGCTGTGCTGTTAAAGAGCATTGGTACTTCAGAAATGAGAGAGGTTTGGAGGGTTTTTAAAGGATTTTTTAATGTATTTTCTTTTTCATTTTAATTAACAGTAATAGTGACTGAATTTACAGTCACTACTGAATCATAACAGTATTAGTGACTAAATTTAAAGCAACCCCTAAAAATTGCTATAAAATACTTAGTGAAAGGTATCATAATTTTAACGTGACAAGACATCTGTTTCCCTATAGTTCTTTGGTGGATAGTAAGTAGTTAGATTTCTTTTCCCTACTTGCAAAAGTCCTGAGTAAGAGCAGATGTTGTCCCAGTGGGAAATAACTTCACATCATGAAATTTCTGAGCTGACATACTTGGAATACTTGACTCTCTCGAGCTGCTTTCCCATATGCTTTTGGAAGTTTTCACATTTTGGTTTTTTTCTCTCTCTAGGAAACCTTCTCATCCTCAGCTTGAAGCCTTCATTAAGCATATGTCCAAAGGGTCTGCAGCCCAAATGGATGGTTCTCTGAGCAGCCTGCCTCACTTCCCCAGTCATTCCCTGTGTGAAATGGGAGAGCTTACACAGACAGGTGAGTTCCCCTAGCAGCTCTGTCTCATCCTTTGCTCTGTTGAACACAGTATGCTTGAGAAAGCATCTCCTGTTTCTCTTTATATTGACATAAATGCTTTTTTATGGAAGCTTATCATGTTGGTCACATCCTAAGCTATGCTGGGATATGTAACTCAACTATGAAAGTGGCAACAGTTGTAGAAACCATGCTTTGTCCTATAGTTTGGCAATCCTGTTACACACTGGTCAATCATGGCATCTCTTTTAAATTCCTTTGTAGCAAGTCACAGCACCTTTCTTTCATGTTGCTTCACACCTCAGAACTCCTCTGTTACCCTTGTGACAAACAGCACTGCTCAGTCCCTCCTGAGGAAGATCTGGTGCTGTTACTGACAGGGTTGTGATTCAAAGGGACCCTGTGTCCCCTATGAGAGATGCTGAAGTGGCAGACAGACCTGGTGCTTGTGCTATGGAAATGCTTTATACATCTGGTGCTGTCAAATCCTTGTGTGTTCTGGAATCCCTTTGGAAGGAATCCTTGGCCACTGTCAAGTCTTGCAAAGTGTCATCAGGAGAAAGCAAGGCAGGACACCACTGAAATTGCACAAACACTCTGACTGTGTCACTGAGCTGGCATCTGGGGACTCCTGTGGCTTGCAGCAGGGTATACAGAGGTGTTCTAGTGCTTAAAGGTTCAGGCCTGTTGCTTTGCTGCTGTGCAAGAGATGTGGATTCTGGGGTAGAGGTTTGGCATGTGAGAAGGATACACTCTACAGCTGGATAAAGACAGAGCTTTAGCATAAATTATCAACCAATTTAAATTCTCCCTGAAGGAAGATGGAGAAGGAAGCTTGATGCAATTGCTACACTTCACGATTGTTTTGTGACTTTACACACTAATTTGCATTTTGTGTATTTGTGTTCTGACTGCTGGTGGTTTTATTGGCTGCCATAAATTTTCAGGGGCACAGCATTCTCTGCAGGCCTGAAAACCTGACTGAGGTGCAGTCTTCAAAAACCCCTTACTTATCTAGTCATGTTAGACCCCACCAGTCTGTGTTTTAATCCAAAGAATTAATATTAAACCACTGAGGTAATAAAAAAACTTGATGGAGCCAACTTCTTTTCTGCATTTCAGGCTAGTTCCTAGAATCTGAGAGACACTGAAGAATAGCAAGTTTCTCATGTTTCAGACAGTTTTCTTTACAGTCATCATAAGTGAAGTTCAGTTTTGTAAGTTTATCAGTAAGGCTACTAGCTGTAATTTTTTTTTTGCATAACTGCAAAGATTCTAATCACGTGTTGTAATTTCTGTCAAAATTCAGGAGTTGTACAACACTTGCGAAATGGACAACTGCTCCGAGAAATTTACATCAACAAACACAAACTGCTCCCTAGTGACTGGACAGCCAAGCAGCTCTACCTGGAGACCACGGGGAAGAGCCGAACCCTGCAGAGCGCACTGGCCTTGCTCTACACCTTTCTGCCAGATTTTGACTGGAAGAAAATTAACATGAGGCACCAGTGGAGCACCATTTTCTGCTCAGGAAGCTGTGACTGTCCCATGAGAAACCACTACCTAGAAGAGGAGCAGCGCAGGCAGTACAGCTTACGGGTGAAAAACAACGATTTGGAAAAAATATACGTGGATATGGCAAAGATTGTGGGCATTCCCACCAGGCAGCTGAGAGCTTCTAACCCAATAGATTCTCTCTTGTGCTATTTCTGTCATAATGTCTCATTTCCATGTACCAAAGCTGGCTGCATTGGTATGGAACACTTCAAAGTAATCAAGAGACACCAGTTGGAGGATGAGAGAGAAAGACAGGAAAAGAAACTTTACTTCTTGTATGCACTGTTGGCTACTCATCCTCTCCTCAACCAGACTGTCAATAGGCTGCAGCGCATTGCAGAAGGCAAGAAGGAGGAAGTGTTTGTCCTCTACTCTGCACATGATGTCACCTTGTCACCTGTTCTTAGTGCCTTGGGCATTACAGAGGCCAGATTTCCCAGATTTGCTGCCAGATTAGTTTTTGAGCTGTGGCAGGACGGGAAGAGACCCAAAGAACACTTTATCCGCATCCTGTACAACGGTGCTGATGTCACATTCCAGACCTCCTTTTGCAAGGATCATTATAAACGTTCCAGCAAGCCAATGTGCCCACTAGAAAAACTTGTCAACTTTGTCAAAAGGGATATGTTCTTAATTTTTAACAGTACAAGCTACTATGATGCATGTCATAGGAGAGCATTGTAGAGAAGGGAGGAGGAAAGGAGGCGGTGTTAACTTATGTCAGTGATCTGTTTTCTGGCAGAGGCACAGTTCAGTTTTCTTACTCCTTGTATTTTCATGTGTAACTACAAGAGGGTAATGCTTGAAATATTCTTCAAATAGTTTTATTTTCATTCAGGCTGCAGATGGCCTTCAGTGGAAGAACGAATGCCAAGGGTTATGTGTGTGTGTACGCCCACAAACGCTGTTAACTGTTGTGATAAACCATGTGGTGAATGTAACCTGTCCCTTGATTGATAGAGTGAGAGGTCATAGACTTTGTGTTTCTCTGTTCCAGAGCAATACTTGGATAATCTAAGTTTAAAGCCAAAACTCCATTTTTTTCTAACATCATCTCACAGTCATTTTAAGCAGCTCATGTCAGGGTCATTATGAATTCCAGGTGTCTGCATTAAGGCATTTTAAAGGAATTTTTTCAATTTCTTTGCTCAGAGGAAGCCTTCTAATATTATGGGGCAGGTCCACAAAGCAAAGTGCATGTGTGTGGGTGAACACTTCCCTGTGCATGTACAAATGAGTGTGTGCCTTCTGCACCTCACAGACCTAGAAACCCTTGGCTATTGTTGCCAGTGCCAGAGAAGGGGGTACTGGAAAAGGGATACAAAACTCTACTCTCTGATTGCACTTTCAGCACTTTGAATAGTTCAAACACAGCCTAGAAACATGTGAAGGCCTTGTGATGTTAAAATAGATAGCAAACACTAACAATAACACTAAACCTGAGTGGGAAATTAGGCTTAGAAATCAGTTTTATGGTGAAGTGTTGGGCTCTTTCCCATTGTGTTGGGCTCTTTCCCATTGTGAACATATTCAAGCTGTTGTGCTATGGTACAAATCAGTATTTTAGGAATTTGCTATGGTGACTGCTTGAGACAGCTTGACTAAATACTGAGAAAACTTTGTAGTTGAGTTAGTATTTTTATGGACTAGGAAGCTCTTATTTTGTAAGACCAGACTTGTACATATTGTACTGTGTATATTTATAACACAGTAGATCTTTCTTACTTGTTTAGTTTGTAAAGACTTGTGGAGGTCACTTTTTAGACATTTTTGTCCCCTTGATCAGGATGTTTAGACTTAAGAATAAACTGTCTGTTATGGGTAATTTGAACAATGAGTAGATATGAAAACTTCAGACTACTTTCATCTCTGTAGGAGTAGTAAATTGAAAACCAATTTTTAATAGAATTCCTAGAAATTTTATAATGATGGGGGTTTTGTAACCTCTAGAAATAGATTAGTCTGTGAGTTGTGATTCAATGGTGCTAGTTTGTCAAAGAAAACATAACTCAGCATAAGTTCTCTGACTCTTGGCATTCCACTCTCTCAGTTTTCAATGCTGCATTTGAACATGTTTCTTTAAATAAAATTCTGGGGTCTCTTTGTGTTTTTGTGTGTTATGTTTGTTGTGACTTCCTTAGCTGTTTGCAGGAACAAGGTGGATATTTTAAAACTACTTGTTGCATTTCTGACTTCTGCACTTAATCTGTCCTGGGCCCCAGTCTGGGCAGGGTCAAGTAAACATTTCATGAACACTGAACTAGAAATCCTGATAGAATATTTGGGGCTTTTGTACCACATTGGAGTGGTAACCTTTCTGTCTAAGAGACTGGATCTGCTTGTGTGCTGGAGGGCAAACAGCAAGAGAGAATCTGAAAGTTGAGCTGACTGTAGAAATTAAATGAAGGGGACCTTTGGCCCAATATAAGTAACAAAGGCAGAGACCCCATAACTTTTCCTTTATGTTGAGGTGGAACCTCCGTGTTTGTGCCCTCACTGCCTCTTCTCCTGTCACTGGGCAACACTGTGAAGATGTCTCTTACAATTCCCTTCAGGTACTGATGAGACTTCCTAGAGCCTTCTCTTCTCTGGGCTAAGCAGACCCAGCTCTACCCTCATGTCAGGTGCTCCAGACCCTTGATCACCTTGGCTGTCACTGGGGACTCTCCGGCAGCTCCATCTCTCTTGTCCTGGTGTGAAAAAGAGCACTGATAGCTGTTTCAGCCAAAAAAGCCTCCACTGTAGTCAGGCAGTGGCAAGAAACCTGGATTGGGGAATTTAAGGAAATCTGGAACTAAATTTTAGTTACAGCTTCAGGTTGTCAGTACCTGCTTGCCTGTACGTTTGAGGATCACTGGGTGGACAGAACAAAATCTTTAATGTAAAAATAATTTTTAAAAAAGAGCAAAAGCTAATTATTCTTCTGTGTATGCACAGTTCATCAAGACACATTAATCTCCTGTAAGCCATACATGCAGAGGATCTGCAGCAAGGAAAGACTTGATCCATCTCCAGTGCCACCAGAGGTGCTAAAGGAAAGAGCTGCAGGGCTGAGATCACTCTCACAAACCTTGGTCCTGGCTCTGGACATAAAGTGATAAGCAAACTGCATTACTGAAGTTGATTAATCATGACATTTTGAAGTTTGACCTAATTTATGATTCAATGTGTAATTTCAAGTGTATTTATATTTGGATTAAGGTAACAAATGTTAACTACCTGAACAATGAAAAGAGAAATTGGTGGGAATTTATTTATTCTGGAATTGATAAATAGCGTTTCTGTAGGGGTGCACTGATGAATTAGCTGTACTAACTGGGAAACACTGGCTTGAGCAGTTGCACAGTTTAATCGAGTGGTAGAGCAAGACTGAAAGCTGCTGCTTTAAGGAATGCTACTTGAGATCTGCCTCTTGGCTTGAAACCGATGTAGGGGTGGGCTGTTTTGTTGTGTATTCAGAAACTGATGTTTAAACATGCTGAGTACTTGTACCGTGAATGAAATCCGTGCAGTGCTTCCTCACCCGCTCCAGCTCATTTTCCAGCGCAGTGCTGGTGTCCCGTCTCTGCCCGCCCACTCCCCGCTCTGTTTGTTCCATTTCTAGGAAGCCGTAACAGCTTTAGTTCCAAACGCTCCTTGCACACTGTGAGTGCCAAATGGCTTGGCCTGAGGTGCCGTGTATTGTTTGTGCATGAAAGGGGAGGGAAGGGCTCTGAAGGCGAATTCCCGGAGCCGCAGGGCTGCGGGAGCGGGATCCCCCGGGAGATGGGAGCGGGAGCGCGGCGGGGCTGCGGCGCCCTCGCGTGGCGGCTCCCTGCGCTGCAGCTCGGATTGCGGGAATTACACCGGGAAACGGGCTCTGGAAAAGGAAGTGTTAAAACCAGGTGAACTGGAGACGGATTTCATCCTGCAGTCTGAGAAAGAGGCCTTCAAACCCGTGGTTTAAGTGAATACGTGTCTATGTGAGATGCTCAAACCCTTGTGGGATGAAGAAGGAGTAAAGACAGCTGTGGTGGTAATTTTGAAATGAGTCATTCATGTTGTTGAGCACAGGTGTAATCTGCAGGTATTCTACAGCTTTGCTAGCCCGTGTACTAAAATCAGCCCTACACTTTTCAGCAGAGTTATTTTTGAAATTAGTAAAGCCTATTCTATACAGAAGTATAAAACAGAGTATTATTTTTTCCTGTCAGTTTCCTGGTTTGGTCTCTGCTTGCCTTGCAGTTTTGTTCCTTTCCCCTTTTTCACATGAAAGTAGCTATGCTGCATGTGAGTACTATGACCTTATTCAAGCAGCTGAGATGTGACAGAGTCTGAACTTCGTAAATTTCCTTCAAACTGAAATCAAACACCGTTAAGCTTGTTGTTTCCAAATGTCCTGGAGAGCCATTTTCAAATGTGATTTGGAATTACACTTAAGCTATTCCTTTAGGATCCCCTGACCAAAATAATAATTATTTTTTTCTTCTGTTGGAAGTAAAAATGTAGGGTGTAAGAAAAGTGATGGCATTTGAAATGTAAAGTAGTCCAGTTTGCATTCTAAAAAGTCTTTATGGCAGGGTAAAAAAAATCATCTGTTTGGCAGTCTGTCTCAGTTTGAGACAAATTAGGAGGAAACGTCCTAAAATGAACGTGTCCTCTAAAGAAAGGTGGCTTTGGGCAGCCCCTCCCCACAGGTTTGAAAGGAATTTCCTGGAGGAAAGTGAAAAAGACCCTGTTATTAAACAAGCAGAGTGCACACAGGCACAGAAAAAACCCCAATGAATATTGTTAGGTAATAAACCTTCTCATTGTGGAGAAAGCTGGTAGATTCTTAGAGTCCTGCTCGGCTTCTCCCGAGGTCCGGAGCCAGGATGTCCCTGCAGCCTCTCCCGGTGATGGCCTGGATTTTGGACCGGAGCAGAGCTGAACAGCTCCTGAAGGAACAGCCACAGCCCCAGGAAAACTTCGTGCCTCAGCTAATGAACAAGAGCCAGCTAAAAGCAAAACCACAACTCTCCTGGCTGCACAGCAGAGAGCCGGGCAGTCTGTGAGAGCTGAACACAAACTGCACGCTGAGGAATGTCCCCTGCTTCCCCCTCCCAGCCTTAAGTCACAGGACCCATGTGTGGGCATAAAGCCCACGGCAGGGGATACAGTGTCATGACATCACCCCAGGACACAGCCTTACAGATGCCATTGTAGAATGGTCATGGGAAGATGTGGGAGGGGAAAGTTTGAGCAGAAGTTGTTGCTGCAGGTCATTACAAAACAGGATACGTAGGATAAAAGACGAAAAATGGAAAATAGCAAATAGAAAATGTGGCTTCTTGCATCCACCTTTCCTGGAGCAGGTACAGAGGCAGTGGTTTGAAGCTGTTCCTAACCAGGAGACTGAGGAGCAATGGCCAGCTACAGGACAGAAGGAATGTCTAGGGGCAGCTGTAGGGTGTCTGCAGGGTGTATGTGTGAGTGCTGGGGTGTTTGCAGCAGTGGCTGAAGTAACTGGAGGGTTAAAAGGTCCAGGGCCAGCTACTGGACACACTGGGTGCTGTCTTACTCATGGCTGGACCTGTGTAGGCACAGCTGCAGGTACTGGATAGGCCCAAACAATTTTGTCATCAGAAGCAGTGACCTAAGAAGGGATTCTGCAGATTTAGATGATAAGAGGGATGATTGTAATACTGTTTTGTCTTTTTAAAAGTCTGTCTGCTCCCAAAAGTGGTGAGTAACAGAGATGGAATCAAGTCTGGTTCCTGATGAATCAGTATTGATCCACTGGTTGCTAATTTTATTTTCCTTTTTGAACTGGTTGCACACTGGATGTTCTTCTTTAGCAATGTCAGTTACAACAGGCTTTTGACCAATTCAGTGCCTTTAAAAAAAACAACTTCAACACCCAAACCTTTATAAGCAACAGGCTGCAGTGCTTTTCTGCTTTGCTCCTACATGCATAACTCAGGCATATCTTGAAGGATGATTAATGGCTACTGTCATTTTTAGCTGTCAAGTGGACAACAGTAATGGCTTGAGTCCTATCTCAAGCACCAGAGAGGTGTCTTTTTGCTTAAACCTCTTCCAAGGGGGATTAAATGATGTCCATGACTACGTAATAGGACTGGTGTAAGATGACATTTGTCAGCAATTAGTGTGCTCTCAGTTGTGTTCCTAACCCTTTAGCTGTGAACTCAGAGTTAAGTAGGTTTAGGGAGTATTATACCTTGGGTCTGTGATCTGGTAATTGGGGTTTTGGGAAGAAAGAGCACTGCATCTTGTTGAAGAGTGATAAAAATACTTTTGCTTTTAAGAGGGGACTGGAAGCAGGCCGTGCTGCTCTGAAGTGGTGTTTATGAGGAGGAGGCAGCCAGCTTAAACACAGTTAGACAGGGGTCATTATCTGTGAGGGCTTGTTGTGAATCTGGGCTGCTTCTGGCAGTGCTTGTTCTGATTGGCAGAGAATGGAAGGTAATTGTCACAGCAGGACCTGTGTGTTCCTGTGAAACCACTGGATTTGACTGAATCTCCCCTTTTCACAAAGGACTGACTACTTGCCATCCCTGGGGCACAGACCTTCACTTTGCCCGCCTTGCCAGGAAGAAAACTTCCTGCAGCTCCTGGAAGCCAATGGCAAGAGGGAAAACAGCCTTTCTGCATCCTCGACAGTTCCTTGGGTGCTCCTTGGGCCCTTGGCTGGAGCTGCTGGAGCCTTGGGGTGCTGCTGTGCCTGTGGCTCTGGCCCCGCGCCTTCCCTGCTGCAGGTTAGATCCCGTGGGTTTGCTCCTGCTCTGTGGCTGTTGCCCTTTTCACTGCTGCCATTCTCTGATGTTTGTGGAGCAACACTGAAAAACGCTGCCTGTGGCCTTGCTAGTAACTCGGTGCACACAGGGTTTTCATAGCGGTTTGCTGACCTTGGCTGGTATTGATGAGGGGTCCCAGTGTTACTTCCTCAACATCAGATGACAATGCAAATGTTACACCTCGTTTTTTGTCAGGGAAATAGATCCCTTTACTGTCTTCCAGCTCCTTCATTGGATGCAAAAACTTGAATTTTCTAAGTGTGGTCCAGATTCTCAATGCTGCAATTCCACCTGCAAGGTTCTCATACCCGGGGCTGTAAGGTGGCTGTGGGGGGCTGTGGGGGGCTGTGAGGGGCACACAGGGCTGTGGGGGGCTGTGAGGGGGCTGTGAG
>VYZP01051655.1:1598-19393 GCA_013400635.1 Hypocryptadius cinnamomeus | reverse complement strand
TGTGGGGGGCTGTGCGGGACACACGGGGCTGTGAGGGGCTGTGGGGGGCTGTGCGGGACACACGGGGCTGTGAGGGGGCTGTGAGGGGCTGTGGGGGGCTGTGCGGGACACACGGGGCTGCAGGTGCCGGCCGGGCCGCGCGGGGCTGAGGAGGAGGAGGATGCCGAGGATGCCCCGGTGAGCCGCGCAGCCCCGGGATGCCGGAGGTGGGAGCAGTAGTGGATCGGGACCATGTCCCGCCCGCTCCTGCGGCTCCGTTCGGGTACGGACTGCCGGGATGAGGTACCCAAAGCGGGAAACGTGCTGTGAAATCAGGACGGAGTGAGGCTGCACCGGAGAGGCCCCGGGCCGGCCCTGCCTCTGCTGGGGAGCGTCTCCTGGAGACGGGCCCGGGACGGACCGCGCCGCAGGGATCCGCACGGCTTCCCAAAACCTGACCAGCAGGAAAACTACGGTCACACGGGCGTTAATTAGGAGGTGTGGAAATGGCTCTAAAGCCATTCCGAAGTGGCTCGTGTGTAGGTTGTGGCGGCTGAGGGATAGTGGGGTGTGGCCGTGTGAGGGGGGCTGAGGCACACGCTCCGCTCCCCGCAGCCCTGTGCGTGTCTGTGTGTGTGTGAGCAGGTCTGAGCAGCAGCACAGCCTGATGGAATGTGCAAGCCAGGGTTTTCCCTGGAGACAGGATCTTCTCTCCCTCTGCCAAATCTCCACAAAGTATTTCCTCCAAATAACTGGAATGCCACCCTAAGCAGCCTTCTGCTTCATCCAGAAATTCTGGACGCAGGTTGAGATCATGCCCTGTGTTGTACCCCAGCTTCAAATGCCTTTTAAATTTCCTGTATTTATGCTCTCGTGTATCTGTAGAGGGAGTAAATCAGCACTGACATACTTGACAGTCATACTTGTTGCACAAATGTTTATTTCCCTAAAAATATGGTATAGATTTCATCCACCTTTGGCTGCTGTGAAGATATTTTGGTAGCTGTATGTTGGGCTTGGAACCTGCCTGATCAGAGAACATAAATATTAAAAAGTATGTGAATGAAATGAGAAAATTACAGAATGTCAAATATTAGCCACTGGTTGTTACCTACAGGTGCAGGGAACAGTCTGCATGCAAGCTCAAAACTGAAATATGTTATGAAATCCCTTTGAATATTTCTGGACATGGCACTGAGAATATGAAGCTGGATTGATCATCCATCAGCCCAGACTGTTCTGTAATCCTATGTGGTTAATTTTGGATGGAAAGATGATAGATTAATAAATGGTTCATTGTGCACACTTCTAACTCTAAACACACTATGAGAAATTTACTTATTGCTATGGAATAGGAAATGTAGTATTTGCTTTAGTTTCTTTTTTAATGGCATCATTTCATCAGTACAGAATCCAGGTCATGTTTTCTCAATCCTGTGTGCTTTTAAATAATGCATATGGCTTCAGTATGAAACATGTTTCATCCTCATTCTCTTAAGCTTTCAATTTATCACAGAAGCAGTCACAATCCTTTGGCTTCTTGGAGCTCTTGAGCACATTGAAACATATTATTTCACCAGTAGGAAATGGTGTTAAAATACCTGGTGCAACCTTTGAAGTTTCATCTATATTTATTAGAAATAACTCTCAGGATAACTCAAAGAATAAGTGCCCTGCAGGGTGTGCTAATTAAGACAAAATACAACTATTTAGCAACAACATTGACAAGGGAGGAAGGGGGGTCTTTCTCAGAGCCTGGATGGGGCTGTGTTCCTGAGGTTTGTGTGAGAGAGAACCAGAGCCAAGTGATGCTGCTGCCTGGGGACTGCAGGAGGGAGATCCAAGGGAGGAAAGGATGCTGCACTAAGGAAGTGCTGTGGCCCAGAGAATACATGGAGCCATCCTCCTTCTCCTTCAGAGCTGGTGAAGGACCTGCTTCAAGTGCCATGTCCACTTTTGAACATCCAGAACAGTGAGACAGCTCAAAACAATGATTGAACCACCTGGAGGGAGCCTCCAGAGAGAAATCAGGACGGGAAGAAGGGTTAATCAAATGCAAGTGTTGTTACTATGAAAGAAAAAAGAGAAGAATTTGAATCTATTTTTCCTCGTGCTTGGGGCTAGAAGTAATTATAGTTGAAAATACTTACTTTGGGCATTTAAGAAAGAAATTGTGGGAGTAAGACTAGCAGAATGGTCGGATGAACTGGTGGGACAGGTTTGAAGTCACAGACCTTCAGTGTCTTTAGGAACAGGAGATATAAACACCTCCCTGAGCATTTATTTTGTTTTGTAATGAGGAGATGAAGAGGTGACTTCCAAGTCTCTCTCATGCTTTATTTTTCTTTGGTTGTATGGAAATACTTCCCCAATATCCACTACTTCTGGCATGTATAGTGGCAGCCTCCTGGCAAACAATTAATGGATTTGGGTGTTTGGAAGCTCTGCATTTCTCCCAAATCTTCCTGCCATGTACAGCAAGTTATCTAAAGCCTTTTCCTCCATCCAAACAAAGCCACATCTTTTGGCAGGGCTGAGGTTTCTCTCAGTTCCCACTGGAGTGTGCAAATGTAGATTTCATTACTGGCTTCCTGCCAAGAACCTCCTCAGGGAAAAATCTGTATCATTTTAATCTGTTACCTTTCATTACTTCCTTCATTCCCATCCCCTCCCCTCACAATTTTCTCTCTTTCTAAGGAAGCTGATATATTTTTCTCTTAAATCAGTGACCACTCAGGCAACTCCAAAATATTGAGACGTGTGTGTGGGGTTCTTTTCCAGACACAGAATTGAGAAGGGCTTATTGCATCTCTGATCCACTCAGTTTAGAAATCTTATAAACTTATGATTTTTAACTTATTTAATCTTGTTGCAAAGTTTGGCTCTTCCAGAATCCAAAGGGTGCCTATGAGTTCATGTGCATTTGTTTGTGTGTCTGCATAAATACAATATCTTATAGGGGTTTCTCATAAAGCTTTTTTCACTGTTTCTTATTTACATTCAGATGTCAAATCTGTCAAGTCAGAATTGGGATTGAATAGAACACTTTGCTCTGTGTGCACTGTTCTCTTTCCTCAGGCCCTCCTAAATGTGAATTTTCAAAATTTCTTTATGTGATTTTCCAGCAAGGTTCCCTGTATGGAATGGAGTATTTTTAAGGAGAACATTTTCCTGCGAGAGGAGATTACAGTCCTGTTAAATATTGATCTAAAATGTAAAGGGTGTTACAGCATTTATCAATCCAGTTTCTATCAAAACTTCTGGGATTTGCATAGTACATCTGGACAGAGATAGGCAAAGATTTTGGTTGTTGACTCCTTCCACTCTTTGCCAGTGGAAGAGAGTGAAGTGTCCTTACCAAACACTCTCAGTAGATGCCTTCTCTGTAGAAGAGTTTTCTCAGGCTGACAGAATGCCAATGTCTGCTGTTACCCTGGTGGGCCAGCTCTGTAAATCACTGATTTGTTGGATATGTGGGAGAGAAGAGCACAAAGCTTTGGTTCTTTAATGTGGTGCTCGACTGAATCTGGTCTGCTGGGAGCACCTTAACACAGGAGAGAAGAGTTTTTGTAATCACACCTGGCACTGGTTTGGGGACAGGTCTCCCCTCGGTAAATTTTGAACCTGGGTGGATTTCAACAAGATTTGTCAAGAATGTAGAAGTCACCAAGCTCTACAGATTTTGTGAAAATATATGACCAGCAGAGGAGAGAGATTCTCTAGGGAAAGTTAAAGACTGCTCTGAAGACACTGAAGTTGATCAGAGGTAAGATAAAAATGCACAGACACCAGGCTTCTAAATCCTGAGCCTACTTTTTTCTTTGTTGTTTTCCGTCAACAGGCACTTGTCCATAACTGTTGTGCAGGTAAAGCACCATTTCCAGGTTCTGCTTATACTCCCACAGAGCTGGCCTGAAGACAGAGGTTTCTGTAAGGAGAGCAGGAAGGTAAGTTCCAAATTATTTTTTTGCCATGGCACTCTGCTTTCTTAATGTGAATAGAAGGAGCAATTTCAGATGAATCTGCTAGAGATGTTAGCATGCTATATGCATTAAGAAATGATACATGCATCTCCCTGGTGGGTGTTATTAGTAATGAGCATGGCCCCTTCACAGATGTGAACCAAACTTTGGAAGGGCTGCCCTGCACCCTCGTTGAAAATCCTGATCTCATTCCAACATGCAATACCTGTTGGGAAGCTCTACCAGAGCACAATTCCTTTGTGATTTTACTGATCACTGAAATTGAGAGTCAAGTGAAGAAATGTCAATCCAAAATAAGAATGGCTGGAGGAAAACCTTTTTAATAATTTAAGTTTTACAGACTTTCACAAGAAGCAGTTTAAAGAATGTCATCCTCAGGATTCTGATGAAATTCCAGACTCTGTAATTATATTGACTCTGAACTCCACCTGCAGTTTCTATATAAAATCTGCTCTGCTTCCAGCTGCAGCCTGCTGTGCAGTGATGCTGCTCAGAGTCAAACAGGTGCTAGAGTTAATCTGAGAGGGAAATAATATAACTTATATAATTTATACTGTGCTTTGTTGCATATTTCAAAGTCTGTTCAAGATTCCTCTGGATAAAATGCACAGCAGAAATAAGATACTGTTTGAAGAGATTTTTATCAACCTGGCTGTTTATTTAACTTTTTGGGGGTGCTAAATTATGCTTACTTGTGAGTTTTGCCGAAACTTAAAACATAAATGCACTAGATCAGTGTATACATACAACACCAGGAAATGCTGGGAATTTTCTTTTTCTTTATAAATTCCAAACTATAATTGAATGTAGAACTGTTTGAAGTGACTGGAAGGCTGTGGCTGAATTTAATCAGGGCTTTAATGTACGTTATATATGAATATAAGTCTCACTTCTTCCTAGAAGTAATTCATATTCTGCTAATGCTTGTATGAGAAACCACTGTGTGTGTTGGGGTGGGGAGGGGGAGAGTAAATGATTTGAGGAGAACTCCTGACACTGTGGGATGTGACTCAGTGCGAAATGACAGCCTGAGCCTGTAGGTGATGATTTAACGTTAAGTAACTTGAGGGAAGGAATATTTTCCAGTTTGCCTTGGGCACTGAGAACCTTTGTGCTTAATGCATCTTAGAAATTTTCTCTGCAGACTTTTTCAGTCTGTGAGGACTTCCTAGGGGCTTCAGTGCCTTATCCTTGCTATTCATTCCTGCCTTGAGGTAAACAGTGCCTGGATGCTCCTGGAGCTGTGAGGAATAATTCCCCTTTGATCAGGCAAAGCCTGAGCCATGCGCTGCTGCCATTCTTCCACTGATTTTTTCTAAATTGGGCTGCAAACTGAAAGAAGTACCTGCAGTTTGATAATTTGTAATTTATTACAAACTTGTCATAGCACAGGAGATAGTGGTTAGAAGCTCTGCAAATGAGAGCAATGTTAGCAATGTCAAATGAAGTTCAAAATTCACATCAGTGACCACACTGACCTGTGATTTTCTCTCTCCTTGCATTCTCTTTTGCATTTAATTAAGATACAAGTCAGCAGTGTCCAGGTCAGAAGCTGTCCTGCTTTCTGCACACAGCAGAGCTGCCAGGCACCTCAGGGGGGAAAATGAATTCCCCAGGTGTTTGTTCCACCCTGGTGTCTGAGATATTGCTGCCAGTGTGAATATGCCATGTTGGAATCCAGGCTGCTCATTTGGGAGCCCTGTACCTGTAAAGTTCTTTCATTTTTAAAGACTACAGGCAGTCAGGAACTCTACCACACTGTCACCTGTAGCCTGCTCACAGGCACCACAAATCCCTGCTCTATTCACTGCTTTCTTATTTATCCACAGACAGTAGCATGTTGATTATTATTTTGCCTCTTGGAGGCATTCCTTTGAGAAGTTTCATAGGTTCTTTTATAAATTTTGCAAATGACATCCCAAGCAAATATGAGTGGATTAGTGAGAACTGCCATAATCTATAATGATGTGAAACAATGACATCTTAAAGAAGTGAGTGAAGGAAATGTGTAGAACTTGGACTTTTAGCCAAGCAAGATGACTCTTTGTTTCTGAGCTATTTTAATTTTTAGCTTTAGGAGGTAACCCCCTAAATGGTAATATTCTGCCTGGTTCAAAGTGATGTATTTTGTGATGCAGGGAGTCAGTCCACCAATGGTATCCCCCTTGAGGAGGATCTGAATTTGAGTAAAGAGTCCTGACTTATTCCATCTAGAGGTTCCTCTCTTTATGATTCTAATATAGCTGTTAATAATTAAATGTGAAAGTGATTTTTCTGAAGGACGCTGTATCTAACAGTGTCTTTGTCAGCCCAGAGAAGAATCTTGTCTATATCAAGGGGAAGCATTCCTACTTGTTGTCATGATATCAAGATTTGTTGTGGTAGTTTTTCTCCAGATCCCAGGAATATTACTAATTTCCTATTCTTTCACTGCTGGAGCAGAGGAAGTGTGTCTCTTTCTCCAGGAGAGGGTGTCCCATCACTGCATGCCAGAAAGAGCTTACACTTAGGCTTGCACACACTTTGCTCTGCTTTTTCCCATGCTGTATCTCTCAGCCAAAACCAGCTTGGAGAAATGCAAAGACAGTAAACAAAAAAAGAATAGAAAGAATAATGTGTTAGAAAAGGTTGATGCAAAGACTCTACATATGTCTATTTCACTTTCAGACTTATTGCTATCGACAAATCCTGCTGTTGAGAATAGAATATAGTGTGTATTCATGTGTCCTGGGGGAATTGTACCTATCACAATCCCTTTTCCTTTTCTGTTTCTGTAACAGTCTGTCTTACATGGGGTATTTCATTTATTCCTTACCAAAATGCAACACCTAATTTGTGGGCCATATTCCTGTCCTTGTTAGATTTTATTTTCAGAAACAAGGTGTGTTCTTTACAGCAACTATAATGTTATAAACACCTGTGCTATGAAGTACTGTTATTTGATTTTAGCTCCTCTTCAATGTGAATGCACTGTGCCTCTTTCCCTCTTTTCTCTCTAAAGCGACTCATTATTCAAATGCATGGCAACTTTAATGGAAATTTGCATGGGGCTGTAGAAGTCAGGCTGGCAGATGGTTATGGAATGAATGTGTGCAAAATTTGTTTGGGACTTCAAGTTCTTTGTTATAGTTTTGGTTGTTATTGTTTTCCCAAACCCTGGCAGCTGAAGAAGGAGAAAAAGAATAAGCAGAGAAAGGATCAATAGCAGGAAAATTAACTCCTAATGTAAAATGACAGCTTGACAGTGAACACATTCAGCATGAATTGCAAATACAGCAAAGTCTGGGAACCCTAATCTCATACTTTTTCTCCCTGATTCTATGTAATTCTTCTTCAGATAGTCTTATATGTACTAACACTGTTTGCACCAAAGGAGACTTAATATAATCAATATTATATTGCAAAAGTATTCTCGATATAATTGGAAGAGTCTCATGCCTCCTCAACAGAATTTACAGTTAATTTTTTGCTGTGGTAAATGTTAATTTTGGGAGAATACACCTAAATCCAAGGAAGTTGTCTCTACTCCATTGACTCACTTCATAAGAATAAATAATCTCAAGACTTCTGTTCTGTGGTGCTCAGATGTCATGGAAGTAAATTGGTATTATTAGACCTGAATCAAAGCACTAGCTCTGACTTGTCTCATGAACTGTGGTGGCAATCAGATCCAGGCTCAGGTCCTCAGCTCTTTGGGTTTAAGAAGGTAGCTGATGGTAGTGTGTGTGTGGTGTTCAATTTGTGCATTTTGTCCTTGGTAGCTGGGGTTCAGCTGTTTCTCCAAATGCTGTATGTAGTGTTTGGGTTTTTCTCCAGCTGATTTTAGCTGTGTTTGCTAGACCTGATCCTTGCCCTCCCTGAGCTTTGAAACAGCCAATACACCTTACATCTTGTGTGAGCATGTACATAGTCCCCCATGGACTTTCCTTTTGTGTTTTGGCTTTCCCAGCCTTTGCTGTGTGGCAGTCCCAAAGGACCACACATGGAATGTTTCGTCTGAGATCCCTAAAAACAACAGCTAATTCTTTCAGATACTTTCCACAGCTGCAAAGCATTCATTAGAACCAACTGAACTTGATTGAAAACTAGGGAAATGTCTAGTTTAGTAGCAGTAAAAGGATTAGAACTAGATGTGGTTTTGTGGTATGAGCCTGTTTTATGTCTGAAGCTCAACATTTAACAGAATGCGTGGCTGAGAGACTCACCTCACAGTGGTATCACACACATTCCTGTGCTTACCTGTGTCCAGTGGAAAAAATGGCATTTGAGGAAAGCCAATGCTTGACTGTGCTCCCTGAAATTTCCTACAGGGACTTGGTTCCAGTCTCCTGAGAACAACTTATGAACCCTGTGTATTGCAGCAGTTGGGATCCTCTTTCACAGCTACAAACAGACCCATCAATTATTCTACATCTTAAGCCAAGAGGTCGTTCCCTCAGCCCCCTGCTTGGCTCCTTGGCCGTGGATCACAGCTCCTGCACTCAGGCTCATATTCCTTTCTTGGGCTGGTGGAGCTGGAAGATCCTCAGCCAGCGAGTGATGGGAAGTGTGATGATGTCTCTCTCTCTCTGCCCGAGGCTCATTAGCGCCTGCTCCGCTCCTCCGGAAGGGGCAGGGACTTTGTGTGCAGGTGTAGGAAGGGTCACAGCGACACAGAATCCATCTTTAGCAGTTCTGGCTCTTCCCTGTGGGAAATGAGCCCGGGATTCCCGTCCTGCTTTGTGTCACACTGGCAGCACTGGCAGCAATTGCTGCACACCAGGAGTGTGCTCAGGCTCTCCTGGGCTGAACAGCCCGCAGTGAGAGCCTGTGTGTGTGTGTGAGTGTGTGAGCGTGTGTGTGTGAGTGTGTGTGTGTGTGTGTGTGTGCTTGCACACGCCCAGAGACATGGTGGTTACTGTGCCCAGTCAGAGATGGGAATGGCAAGGCATTCCACAAAGCCTAGAAGGGATAATAAAAACATTTATGAATACTAATCATAACTGTTACATTTTTTAAGACCTCCAGAGACTGGACTGATTTATGGCAGTGCAGCTCTTAAAAATTTTTTTTAAAAAATATCCAAACTTACTACATACAATAGAAATTAGGGAAGTCAGAAGATATGCATTTAAAGAACCATCTAAAAATAAAAGTACAGCTATAAGGTTTAATATCCCACTGAGCAACAGAGGTTTTTCTTGTCTGGCTACAAGAGCATGTGCAGTTTTGCTGAAATGTAGTTCTCATTTTGCCTCATACAGTCTCTATGGCAGTGACTGCTATTTTTACTCTAGATGGGAGCTTTTCAATTTCATTTTTTATGTTTTCATTAGCATCATAAAGGAGGTATTGTGACTCTTCTCTGCATTCTGCATGTTTAATTTTAAACTCTGACATGCAACAGCCCTGGTTTGGGCAGTGGCAGCTGGAAATTCAGTACAACTGGCATGCCATCCCCAAGTCTGTGACAAAAATACAAACTTTGCAATAGAATAAATGAAAAAAATGCTCACAGAGACCAACTGGTGTTGTATTGCACTCACACTGTGACTGCTCTCTGTCACTGTCTGCATGTTTAGTATTTTTGTATTGTTTTGGCTCTGTATTCTTGGGTGGTGTGGTAGGGATTCAGTGTTACAGCACAAGTGTGCAGATGTGGAAGTTCGATATCTAATCATGGCAGCCCAGGGTGCACAGTGCAGTGCTCTCTTCCAGTGACAGAGATGCAAATTTTGGTAACCTAAAAGAACAGTCACTATGAGAGAAATTCTGCAAGTCAGTTAAGAGAGTGAAGCAATGGAGTGAGAAGCTGCTTGTCCCTCTCAAACAGTTCATATTTTTACTGATTCTCCTGAAGGACCTTCTGTCTTGGTGACAAAATTCTAGCTATTCCATTAAGTCTCTACTAGAAGTGTGAGCAAAAACTTATTAAAATTTTGCTTTCTTTCAGACGATTGTTAAATCACTCCTTGGCTTATTTGTCATGCTGATAGTCATGTAAGAACTGGCCTGTGTGAGTAGAAATGTGAAATTTAGTACTGATGTTCTTGGATGTAGAGTGTAGAAAGGAGCAGAGGACTTTGGCCAGCCAAGATGATCTGGCATTCGAGAGATCTGACTTTTAGAGAGAACAAACACGGAGTTTGTTAACAACCACTGAAAATGAGATGTCAGAAATACAGTAAATAGTAGTGTACCACTTCAGGTTAAAATTTTGAATTCCAGTCCAGAAGTTTTAGCCTCATATATGAATTTAATAACACAAACATTTATTTTAAACTGCTGCACTGACAACTTGTAGGAGACCAAATTCTTTTCATCATGCATGAAAGATGCAGCTCTCAGAAAATACCTATACTTTATTTTTATTTTTTTAATATGCCTTCTTCCCAAGGTGATTTGAGTAGCATTAAAGAAGTTATGATAAACAGAGCCTGAGAGCTGGATAGATGCATGTTGCTGAAATGCCTTCTTAGCCAAGCAGAGAGATGGCAGAGTGAGAGTTTGTTAATTATCACCTGAAGCCAGTTTCAAGGTCTTTTTGTCCATGCCTGATTTCAGCCATTGGTCAGAAAGACAGTAGGGAAATGAGAATTTAAACACCAGCCTCTAATTAAATCTGTTGGAGGTTTATTTCTGGCCTTGCTTTGTGCTTGCTGAGTGTCTCAAGGCAAGTACCTGTGTCTCTTGCAGAGAGGTGCTGTAAGCCATGCTCTGCTTACCCTGAGAGGGTGTCCCAGGGGGGCCCAATGGAACAATTTTTACTTCTCTTCAGAAACACTGCCCAGACTCTGTTTTTAGAATGCTTCCATGTCCAAGGTGTGTATGGACAAGTAAAGTGAGATGTGGCCCACAAAAATGCTGTGGAAATGATGTGTTTAAATGCTTTGGTGGCCAATCCCATTTAAAAGCTGTGTGTAAACAGGTAAGAGCACAGGGTAATAGATAGACTTGTTGCTTTAAGGTATTTCCAGAGGCTAACTACATTTCATGTTCTCCTCATTAGTCAAAATTTCCATATACTCCTTTCATCTCCATTATTTAATCTGTCACATGCAGCAGAAGAAATCTGAGAGTAGTTTTCAAATATAATTCTAGGAAAGTGGCCCCCCCCCCCACTTTAGCCTCTGCCATGAAATACAACAGAGAGGAACATTTAAAATAAGACATCAATTATAGAATATATGCAAAAAATTGAAATGGAATAGACCTTATGGAGGAGGCTTGCAGACATATTTCCTGTTGTAAAGAGAAGTGACAAGACCCCAATTTGGTAAAAGTTTTGTGAGAAAGATGCCAGAACCTTCCGTCATAATCTCTTCTCAAAGGCTTTAACTAACAACAAACAGGTTCTGTTAAAACATAAGCCAGGATAATGTATAAATACACAAACCTCATAATGTCTGTGTCAGGATGTAAACCGGAGAGTTTAAATAAACTCCTCACTCCCCATCCCTTCCCAGTTCAGTCATAGTGGCTGTAGGTAGATCCTTGCTGGTATGCCTAGTTTAACTCATTTCAGTTGTTTTGTGGACTGCAAAAGCCTCTAGCAGTGCTCCTTGGTCTCTCAGGTGGTTTATTAATTGTTTCTCCATTTCTTTCAGTGTGCATTTGTTTGCTCCCTGTTTGAGTTCAAGCTTTTTTGCTTTGTGCTGTGGCTTTTTCACTCAGAGGTCCCAAGGCCATGGCTCAGTTGCTGTCGTGCTGTGTGTGCCAGCTGAGCTGCTGAGATGCTGAGGGATGCTGAGGGAGAAGTGACTCCCACTCCATGGGCCCTTGTGCAGCCCTGACTGGCCCTGTGGTAGGGAGGAGCTGCCCTGGAGAGATGGCTGTGGGCAGCTCTGGTTGTTTTCACCTGTCTTTAGAAACATGTTCATGTCTGTGGTTATGCCCATCGCTGGCTTTGCAATACTGCTATTTTTTGTTTATTCTGTAGCATAATCAGAACATGAGTGTTCCTCAGTAAAAATGAATGGTAACTGATGCAATTGCAATATTTTCAATATTCATATTGCTACTGTCCCTTAGCCAGCCTCAGATTTGCTTTTTTAAACACTCATGCACGTTGAACAGAGGTATGAATTGATTATATAGAGTTTTGAGGTTGATTGGATTTATTTGTTTGGTTTTTTTTTACTTCCAAGTGGTTGCAATTACCTCAAAACCCATCCATTTCTGTTATTCAAATGTTGAACTGCATTAGACAGGTGCAGGCTTAGGAAACTAATGCAGGACAATGCAGGTCCAGAAAACTCCCTTCTGGAAATGCAAATTACATCTTAATCCCCTTCTTCCCCATCTTCCCCATCTCTGCACACTGTGGGTAGTCTCCTCTGGAGAAGGCAATGAGATCAAAACCATATGAATGCTCTGGAGAGGGGAAAGGCCCAGAACTGAATCAAAAGCATCATTATGGGCTCATTCAGGCTGCTGATTATCAGAGAAAGCTGAGCCTTGTACCAACTTGCTAAAAGTACTTTTAAGCCATTAACACATCATCATAATACTATAGGAGTTTGGATGGGGGGAAATAAGCCACAAAAATAGTTTTCTGTGACTGTAACTTAATCTAGTGAATGACAATATGTTCTCAATGCTGTTTGTGTAGTTCTCATTATGATTGTGCCCTTAAATAATTAGTTAATAAACAAGGCTATGGCAAAGCCTATGTTGCTGCTTTCATCATATGCTGGAAGCATTTCAGAGGTTAGGAATGAATGGCAGGGTCAATGAGGTCTCTTTGAACTCATTTGCCCCTTAATTCTTCTATAATCTTTAAATCTGCATTCCATTACCTCTAAAACATTTGCTGAACATGATTCTATGTCAGTTAAGATGCATATTCCTGGGTTCAAATAACCTCTACTGCCCTCTCTTCCTCTCTGTGGCCTCCACTGGGTTCCACTTAGCTGCATTTCAAGATCTCCAAGATGTGGTAGCTATTTGGGAAAGCAAAATCATGTTATTTCTTCTTTTGTGATAATGGCTGCCTTCTTGAGTGTTTTCTGTCAGATCTTGATTTTCCCCATTCAGTGTTTCTGGTATTGATGGCTTTCCTTTCTCTATTCTTTATGAAAGAATCACTTGAGTTTCATTCTTTTGTCTCACCAAACTCTGCTCAGTTCAGTGAAACTGTTGAGATTAGTAAAATGGGAGAATTTCTGCATAATGTTATGGTCAGTGTTTGGAGTTTAATCTTTCATGTCTCTTTTCTTAACCTGATCATAAGTGATTGTGTTGTGTTGGCTCTGGGCCTATCTATTTTTTTCTGTGATCATGTGGCATTTTCTGTGTTTTTTAATGAGCAGTTTGAGGTTTTTTTCTTTTCTACACTTGGGAGATAGAACTTAATGTGTTCTCAATGCCTTTCTCCTGTATTATTCCTTGATTATCCTCAGACTAAGACTGTGTTCTGGTTTTTTATCTCTCATTTCTTCTCCTGTGTGTTATTCTCTGGATGTTGGCAAAGCATTCTCTTCCTCCTTGGATTTTAATTTGTCACCAGTCCCCTTTGTCTGATGATTGTCCTTTTCTCACTCCAGGCACACCTCTAGCATCTCCCTCAAAACAGACAGCATCTCTGTCTGAGGGTGGTACACAGAACCTCTCTTTTCTTTGCACCTTTCCAGTGAATATTCTTATCCCTGAATAATTTTATTGGTTATAATGGAATTCAGTGGCTATTCTTTGTTGAAGACCATTAGATGGGCCCATTTCAGAACTGATTCCTTAGAACCAAATTAAATCTTCCTCTGCTCTCTCATATCTTGTGGATGCCAGCTGCATTGCAGGAGCTCTGATCTGTGTGTGTTGGGAGAACCTGCCCACATTTCCATAACTTCTCTGTTAACAGAGCAAGGTCTGTGCAGACAACTGAAGTTGTACATGTTGCTTTTGTTTTTCTGTTGTTTCCATGGATTTTCCTGATTGTTACAAGCTCTGTTTCTGCCTGTTAGTTCCATTACTTGAAGTGCTTGCATGTGAACCTTGAGAGGGACCTTTGTGGAGTCAATTGTATTTCTGCTGGATTTTGTACCTGTTTTAGTGTTTCTTTCTCATGCCTCTTGTGCTCAGAAAGACATGTTCCATTGTATTACAATCTCTGTGACTAAATACCATGAGCTCAGGGAGTGTTTCTTTGTCACACTTCTGCTAAGAAAACAACAGTTCTCCAATCTTCCATGGTCTTTCAGTCTCCTCAAAAGATCAGTTGCTTGATTTTGACTTATCTAACTTCCTTTTTAGCCCTTTAATAGTTATGTTATTAGTAGAAAATGAGAGTTCTTTTTCATCTTACTTACACTAATTTTACACCTGTATATTCCCACTGGCATTGACTTTATTCACTGTAAAGTGAATGAAATCAGAATCAGGACCACTGGATGTATAGAACATACTTGGTGTGCAGGTCTGATGAGCTGTGAAATGTTTGATGGCAGTTTTGAGTGCAGGATGGTATACAATGACACACTGTTTGGTACTCTGGGAAAGCCAGGCCTGCAGGGCCCACAGGAGACAGGCAGGAGAGCTCTGTAAAAATGAGAGAGGTGACAGAAGAGCAAGTGAGAAGAAGAGAGAGGGAGAACGTGAGGACAGATAGAAGAATGTGTAAATGGACTGATGAATGATGAAGGAATGTGCAGCTGAATTAAAGAATGTGTGAGCTGATAGATGGGAGATTGGGCAGGCAGACAGACCCAAATGCATTTTAGGGTATAAATAAATGTTCCAAGGAGCTATAAAGAGGAAAAGAGACTGAGGGGATATAAAGATTAAATAAAGGACTCAAAAGATAAGGGCATTCACAGCCAGGCTGGCAAACATTACAGTGGCATGACCAGGAGAACATTGCTGAGCAATTAAGAAAAGGAGAAAGACAGTAGGGAAAGGCTTGAGGGAAACTTCTAAGTGACACCAGTGTGGCAGAGCAAATCTAGTAGTGCTTTGAAATGGCCTCTGAAGAAGCTGGCTTTTCTTCTGAGGTTGTCCAGAGAGATTTTTAAGGCCATGTGTTGTCTCTGTTTTGTGCATATTAACTTGGATGGATGTGTAAGCATATTTCTCATAATCTTTGCAGCCTGGGTTGAGAGCCCACCCATGGCATTTGAACAGTTGAGCTCCAGAGCTTGTGGTATACTCATATATTCTCATATACACTCATGTATAACTTTGGAAGTGTAAGGAATAGCTTGAGAGATGTAAACTCCTAATCTGGCACTGAAATCACTTTCCTTAGATCAGACACTGTAAACCTCCCAGGTCATGAGGTGCAGCATCCTCAGAGCATGGAGATGGAAGTGATCTCTTCAGTACAGCTTTAGGGAGATTACTTAGATTTCAGTAGAGGGGACTGGGACCCCTCAGTGTAATGAACAGTGAGAATCAGCATAGGTTTTTTCCCTATTCCTTGTCTACTTCTTTCCCTTAGAAAGTTTAACTCATGGGAAATGCTGGTAAGAACTGTCTATGTTGTTGTTGTATGTTTTGGCTGGAAGACTGAGGCTGTCACTTCTTACGGAGTCTTAGCTGGAATTTACTACTGGAAACTAGTCTGAGTTAAAATTAAGTGCTATTTTTGACTGGTCAGATTTTATTCTCCATCTGCTACATAATCTGTTCTGCCATGGTGCTGCACAAATGCTTTTGCTGTGATGAGAAATGAGGTTGTTAGGGACAGAAAGAGGCAGCTGTCGAGTAAATCTGCTTTTTGTTAGGGCAGTGCTACCTTAAAAGAGTGTGTGAATCTACAGACAAAGATATTTCTCACTTATAGTGATTTTTAATTTTTTTTTTCCAACTGATGTAACAGAGTTCACCATGGGGCAAAAGAGGAGGATGGAGCTTTCTTGGACTGCTGTCATGCAGCAGGTCCTATGTGACAGCATAAACTAGAGAGGGCAAGGGATATGTGCTGGTGAGGGACTACTGGCTGGATTCATTATCTTTTAGGCATGGTAGGAGCAGGATTTAAGTCATTCTTACTCTTTGATCCCCGAAGGGAGAATGTTCCTGTGTTAATTCAACATGAGCAAACTCAAGGCTCAAGGCTGATCATGGCACATGTTATAACTTGCATGGTGTGCCTGTTCTGTGTGCTACAAGACAAAGCAATGTTAGAAACTACAGGGTCAGAACAGTCACTTGAAAGCAAATGGGCCCAAGGTAAATTTTCAGTGTGCTGTTCTGGGAACATCCAACTCAGCACACAACCCTCCTTTTCCACAAGCTTTGGTGGGTTTATCAGTAACCTCTGCCTCTGTGTTTCACAATTCCAGTGCTGCCCAGCCTTGCTCTCCAGGACTCTACATTCAGGGTGTACCCATACAGTACCTCTGTCCTTCTTCCCCCCTGCCCCTTGCAGCCATAAGAACAATCCAGCCTTGTTCTCTGAGGACAGATATCATTCTCCAGTGTCAGCTGAGAATCCTTGAGTCAGCCCTAGAGCCTGGCTAATTAGTCAGAGCACATCACCATGTTGACACAGACAGCCTGCTGCCGGGAGCAGAAGTGAAATCTGTGTGTTGTACCACAGACAAGCGTGCTCTCAGGAAGCTGGGATGTGTATCTGTGCAGTAGCTTTGTGCTGTGCAGTCATTCCCTGTCTGGCACTGGGTATGAGCTTTGGATAGCATAACTCCAGCCAAACAACAGTCAAATAAATTCAGTTATCAAGAAAACAGCCCAATTGTCTATTAGGTACTATGGATTTCTCTTCTGGTCTCTGTGCAATATTATGTTAATCTCGTTTATCTTAGATTTTGCAAAAAAGGCTTCCTTTAAACTAACACTAAAGACTGGCTATTCTGCTCCCCACCAAGACAGATGTAAAAGTAGCTCATGTGCTAGACCTGTGTTTCTTCCACACACCTGCAGAGCAGGGCAGTAGTCAGTAGCTAAAAAAAAAAATATGATGGATAGCAGCAATTATAAACCAATAATATACGGGAAACAGAAAAGATTGCTAAGAATTTCCTGCCATATGCATTGAGGAGGCATCTGGACTACATCTGGGAAAACACACTCAGAGAACTGCAGCTTGCTGGAGGTGCATGTCTGTGCTATGGAGAATAATGATAAAATGGTGCTATTCATGTTTACTTCTTTGTGTGGTGAGGGGAAGCATGGAATACTCAACAGGAAGCATTTCTCCAAACAGATGGAGTATAAGGCAGCATTAATTGACTGAGGAGTAGGGGAGATCACCTTGTGAGCTGTTTGCTCATTTTATTGCTTAATCATATTCAAGATGATTGATAACATCCCTTAAAGAGTGAGGTACTGTGATTGTGATTAGCATAAGTGGTGACATGTAAATATGACCGACCTTAACATTAACATTTTGGCTTAGTGGCCACAGGGACAAGCTGATGTGGAGGAATGCATATTGCTAGAGAGTCATTAAAAACAAGGAGGATTGGAACCCCTCTGAAAGTTGTGCCTGCTGTGTCACCAGAGCAGAGTAATTTCTTAAAAAACAATTGGATGCCTATTGAGAAAATTGCTGAAGGAAAAAGATTATTTCTTAAAGAGAATTTTCTAATGTGTAGAAAGTTTTCAGGTGGTGAATTTTTCTTTTTTTTTGTCATCCCTCTCTCCTGATGAAAACTGTTTATGGACCTGACTTTCTGAAGGGCTACTGAGAGTTTTGGTCAACTGATTACTTCAGTTTATATGCACATTCCTGTAAATAGTGAAGCAACTCACAGTTGTCTGTGAGGATAATTAAAAATTAAAGGAAAAAACCCCAAAAACCAAGGTAGGTTTCCTAATTCTACTGAAGTAAATTCAAACAGTTTTCCCCTAGTAGACAGTGGTCCACTTGTACTGTCTGCCAGAAGCAGCTTAAAAATG
>VYZP01051654.1:51021-102995 GCA_013400635.1 Hypocryptadius cinnamomeus | reverse complement strand
CCCATAGCAACTCTTTACCCCTGTTCTGCCTGACAGGCACAAGATGCTTTGCCCACTCACTCTGTCCTAAAGTACTGGGCATGGGCCTACTCCTGCCTTGAATGAAAGGAGAAAAGCCTTCCTCAACACAGCCCTTGCCATAAGCAGCATGGAAGGAAGGAAGGACAGCTGGGTCTCAATACATTAGGATGCCATTGGCTTTTCACTATACAGCAAGAAAAAAAGATTGTGGTAATCAAGCTACACTAATGAAAATTCACCACTATAAACAAGACCCGCAGCAGAAGATCAATTAAATATTCTGAAAATCCCTCTCAACTCCAGATCGCACCTAGGCTTAGCTTGACTAAGAGCAACATTTAAGACAGACTTGTGCTAGTTGAGCACTTCGTACCTCTATTTTAGAAGCAAACACCTTAAGGCTTATGGTGCTTATCCATGTGCATGTCTGCCAACATATGGGTTGTCTCAGGTTTCACATACTTTTTGGTGAGGATGCAAATGCACTCCCTAATTTCTTACAGTCCCTATAGGCAGCTCAACATTTGACATTCTTTCACAGCATGTCAGCCAAAAGACAGGCTTATGAGAGTGAGGTGCAAAAGACAGAACTTTACTTGAAGCAGGCTCTGCAGTTATTACACACTGACCCTGAAGGCCAAGCTTTTGGAGAGGAGCTAAATATTAAATAAAAAGCATAGGAACTTTCACTGCTAAAACAAATGGTTACTCCTCAGGCCTGGATAGCTTCAGTCAATCAGAGAAAGCAACAGAAGAAGCATATTAACTACAGTAGGAAGTGTCTAGAAGCTGATAAATTCTGAACAAGTTGCTAGCTTTCCTACAAACAAAACTTTTGGAAGGAAACCAGATTATTATTACCAAATATCAGATTATATTTCAACACAACGAAAGCGTCTTCTGTACTGGAAAACATTATTGATTTTCATAGACTCCCTAATTTTGGGCACTAGTGCCTCTTGGATGTTGCTTTCTCAGGAGCTGGTGTTGGGTCTAATCAGGAGCAGCCACAGTCCACAGTAGACCATTTGCATTTTTTCACAGTGTAATGAAGCAGAAGGTTAAGTGTTGCATGGGATTTTGTCAGAAACACAAAGGGTTCTCCACTAGATCAAAACACCAGAGGAACACTACCACCAAGCTTGCAATGTGCTTTTACCTTGCTCTCTGCAAAATATTTTTGTACTTTCCCCCTCATAAATTGCTTAACAAGCCCAAACCAACACTAGCAGCAGGTGTAATCCTTCATTAATTTAACTGGACTGTTGGTGACCATCACCATTGCCACTTTAGACAGAGAAGGCTCCAGGGCACGCAGACTTTCCTGCACAAATCTCTTCATCCTGGAGCGTGCCCAGCTCCTAGCACAGCTGCCCAGTTTGGGGAGTTTAGGTGACTCTACTGCGGAGGCTTAGGGGCTATAAATGTGTTATAATGCATCAAATGATTGATTCATCCCGTCTTTAACTGGCCAGCAGTTTTGGTTTTAGATTAAAAGTGCTTCTGCTGATGAGAGAAGAAAGAAATAACACAAAAAATTCTTGTTGAACATCTCTGCCCTAGCGCAGTGGTATTTGGCAAGACTGCAGAATAAAAATATACATGCTCTATGCAGACAAACTCATCCTGGCAGATTGAACAAAGATTGCTCCAGGTCTCTAGGGATCTCTTCAATCACAAACTAGAAAGTGTCCTTCATTATAATGAATCCTACCCAAGTTTCTCTGGAAGCATACTTCTCTCCAAGATTCACAACTACCACATCCTGGAGCTGCCTCAGAGAGGCTGAGAGTTGGCAAGGTTCACAAAGACTGAAAACTTCCTTGGGAGTTCAGCACACCCTCTAGCCCTCTAGAAAACTTTGAAGAAGCAAATTTGAGCTTTAGGAACCCCTGAACCCAGTTCAAGTAAAAAAAAAACAAACATATATATATATACCAACCAAACCAACCCCAAAAAAAGCCCACATAAAAATCCCTGCCAGCTGGCAAAACAATATTCCTGTCTTGCTTCTTCCAGTGATCCCCTGGCTGCTCTCCTCAGACTACAGCACAGAGGAAACATTACCTTCAAGTCCCTGTGCACAATATCATGCTGGTGAATGTGATTCACACTCTCCAGTATCTGATGAATACAGTGGCTGCAAGATAAAAGGGAGAGACACACAAAGTTACACACACACATTTAACATCTCATCTCATCCCAGAACTACTTCCCTAACTTTTACATTTGTACTACAGGGCATTCAAGATCTCATGCTGAATCTCTTCCTCATGACTAGTAGATGCCACAGCTCAGCACCATCACAGCTGAGTGACCCCAGCCCACCGGTAACAGGATGCCAAACATCCTTTCTGCAGCAGGACCACAAAGCCTCTCTCCTACATCCCATCATTTCCTTCCTTCCCTTCCTGTCATACTAAGCCTCTCACTTGTTCCTTCAGCCAGCAGTGCCCACCCCACACAGAACAACCAAGGCATCCAAGTATCTTCAAACAGCAGTCAAAACTGTGCAAGCAAGACCAAATCACTCCAGGAAGCATTCCACTGGGCTAGTCCTGAGCAAAGAATAAACTTTGGGAGAGCAGCAGCCTCCCCAAGAAAATTCAGGATGACAACGCCTGGGTGCCTGCCAGTTTGCAAAGCTTTCAGAGCAGCATCTCAAGCACTTTATATACACAATGTGCACACACACCCGCTTGCTGGGTGCCTTTTAAGTACAGATCCCACTTAAGGGGTTAGTAATCTGAAAAGCAGACTCATTCTATTAAGTGCAGCGTGCTGCACTCCCCCAGCTCACAGAAAACCCTGTCTCTGCCATTCCCACTGCTGTAAACCACAGGGACAAAAACAAGATGTTATTTACACCTGTCACATAACAACAGCACAATCCACCCACAGGTGAGATTCCAGGTTGGAACCATCTCTTCCACTAAACATTTACTTGGCTCCCAAGGGTGAATGTGGGACGGAACAAGGATTTTGACAACTATGGCTGGGCAGTAAGCATCCTCACTGTAGGATCTCTCAGATCCTTCACTGACTTCTACAAATCTCAGAGGAACAAATTTGAAATGAGTGAAATATTTGAGGAAAGGAAAAAAGGCTACAGGAAAAGATGGGAAGAGGGGGAGGAGAGGAAGAGGAGAGGAGGTACAGCACTGTGTATTTGCTATCCCCCACCCCTCTGGAGCTGGCAGTACGATCCTCAGGGTCGGAATCCATGAAAATCTCCCTGCTCCCAAAACAAAAATGTATAATTAGAACAGAGCTGAGTCTGAGCGAGAGAGATTTTCTGGCCAAAAATGGCAAAAGTGTGAGGTGTCCCAGGCGAGCCAAACACGGCAGATTGGCACAGACCTCGCTCCCTCGCTCTCTCAGACTGCTCTGGAATTCAGCACAGCATGGGGAGAGAAAGGGAGGAGTTTCACTCTGTCATCTTGTGGGCACTTGGAGACCTGACCAGCTGACAGTCAGAGGGCTGAGCACCCTAAGGAGGGCTCACAGAGCAACAGACAGTCCTCTTTTTCCCCTAACCCTGCCATAATTTTCCTGAGCAGTGTCAGTCACTGACAGCTTTTGAGCACTTCAGGGAACAGGCCCTGGCAAGAGGAACAGGGGAAGGATTGTGATTGATAACCTCAAAACTTCCCAACTTCAAGGCAGAGCGGCGTGATTGACTGTGTAACCATCTGAGATGCTGTGCCTACAAGATCTGTACCCCCCACATGAAAACATCTATGGGGCTCAGACCTCTCTGCCAGGAGCTCCAGCAGAGCTGATGAGTTCTCTGGCCTTCCCAATCACCAGATGGCTTCTGGCAGAGCATGCAGGGCAGTGCTTCATTTGAAAGCCTGCAATGACCAGAAGACACACACTAAGTGAACCATGGGGAAAGCAAATAAGTGCCTGCAGACTCCATTAGCAGTACCTACACCAACACCCCAGGTCATGCTCTCTTTCCCTCCCTGCACTCAGTATCATTGTCCTTAAAGTACTGCCTACCAAGCTCAACCCACAGTACCCACCACTTCCTTCTTACTCCTCTCTTCTCATGGCTCTCCTGATTTCTGCTTCAGCAAGGGTTAGTATGGGATAAGAACACGACCGGGTGCTCAGTCTGCAGGGTGAAACGTCACACCATTGGGCCACTCCGAGGCCATGCAAAAGCAGAACAGGAGTGGCCTAATCCCAGCTTTGATTCCAGATGCTGCATGTCCAGCAGATGGATGGGTCAGACAACACCCTCAGCTACTGCTGCACATAACATCCACCCTGTATAAACAGGGACATGCATGTGCCACTTCAGGAAACTCACATGTGGGGAGAGAGGGGACACATTCAGGAACAGAAGGGCGTAACTCTAAATATTTTTAACATTAAAATATGAAGCTTGCTCTCTCATGTTGTGCCTTCTGTCACTGCACTGACCAGCTGACAGTCAGAGAGGGCTTCCACAGAAACACAGCCTTCAAAGCCCCCTCTCCTCACTGCCCTGCAAACCATTACCTAGACACAGGAAAATTGAATGGATCTGCCCAACAGCAGCAGCACATCACTGGAAACCCTGCTAGAAGAAGAGGGCCAAGCAGGCAACATCCTCACAGCTCTCCTTTATGTTTGCTCAGTAAGGACACACTGTCACCACTTACTAAAAAGGCCAGGTAGACAAAGCTGCTAGCAGTGGCTCTCCCAGCAGAGCACAGCATCTGCAAGTGGCAGAGACAGCAATGTCTGCAAGCGGCCAAGGGCTAGAGCTGTACTGAGTCAGGCAGTCTGGTGACAATTAAGTTGCTGCTAATAGCAAAAAGAGGATTTGTTTTATCCAGACAAGGGGCAAGAGTGTTAGAAGAAAGCCACACACAGATCAGCAGTCAGGAAACTCATTGCACTGGTACATGTACATGGAACACACATGCAAGGGTCTGGAAACAGCCTTACCTGGCATCTGCTTCACTGTAGTATTCTCTAGCAACAATATCTTCAAAGAGCTCCCCACCAGTAACCCTGCAGTGCAAAAGAAGAAAGGATGTTATAGAGCCCATGCTTGTGCAGTTAAAGGATGTATATGGCCACCCACCTGGGCCCTTTGCCACAGCCTGCATGGGATACTGCCTTACAGGGGAACCAGGGCAGAGCTCCACCACCATGGCACCAGCACTGCTATATCCACATGGCTGAGCCCTTGGACTGCCTTGGCACCAGCAGTGTACAGGACACTGCTGACACACTGTGCACGAATTGCCCACACACCTCTGCTGAGCATAGTGTATGCTGAGCTTGGGAAGGACTGCCCTCCTCTGACCCCTGTTGGGCTGCCTCAGAGACAAAAATCAGTCTCCATACACAGGATAGACATTCTTTGCCATCCCACACTTACACCTGGCGCCAGGAGCCAGTAGCTTTCTTGGTCTGTCCCCACCACACAGCCAATGGATTTTTGTCAAATAGGCCAGAGGTATTTACAGGTCTCAGAAGAGAAAGGGAGAATGATACTAATGCAGGTGCTTTTTATTCCATTCTTAGTCAACCACCAGAGTGCCTGCATCACTGGTGAAGCATCAGAGACAGACACTTACAGATCAAAGACGAGGTAATGGAAACCTTCTTCTGAAATACTGTCATGGAGTCGCACTGCAAAAACAATCAAGAATTGGAGATTTACAGAGCATGTAGCAAATATAACACTTTACAAATCAAACTCATGCACACAACTAAGTTCTCCCTCAACCCACTCAGTCTATTAATTCCCCGTGCCCTTTACTCTGTGTGCTCCCTTAGTGACCTATTTTCTTCCGTTATCTCAAAGGAACAGATGGGTGTCCTGCACATACATTCACCCATCTCCAGCGTCAAAACAAGCTCTGAGTATTTTTGATCTCCTGTTCATTCTTCCTCTCTAATGTTTCAGTACCCTCCTTTCACATCTGCCAACTTTTTCCTACATGCTCATATTTTGGCATCTCTCCCAGTCCATTATTTCCTAAAACAAACCTTTTTCTGAGTCCCGAAACAAGCCCTCAATCCAAAAATTGACTTCTGATGCTACCTGCATGTCAGTACCATTGGTCTCCTTTCTGCCATTTATCTGTAAGGCTCAACCATGTTATCTTCTGTTATTTCTTTTTCCTCACTTCATTCTGACTTACACTGATTTACCCAAAATTCAGAACCAGTTTCTTGTCTCATTTTTCTGACCTGCTTGTTTCCAAAGACATACTTGATCACATTCTGCTTCTCAAAATTTCATTCGCCTTCAGCTATCCCTCCTTAATTCTGCTCCTATTACCTAAATTAACTTTCATCTTTTACTGTTCCATGTCCCAGGCTCATGATGGGCCACTATCCCCTGATATTTTGGGATCTCTGAGGTTCTGTTCTGCTTTCCCCATGTTACACATGGGAAGTAACTATTGTAGCTACACATTCAGCACAGCGCCATTTCCTCTTGTCTGAATCAACATCTCCATTTTTTGACCATTCTTGGATACCTAGGCACTATTGTAACCCAAGAGGAGAAACTGCATCTGGCTACAGAAACCACACTTTTCGCTTTTTTCCTCTGCTGCAGAACATCACTCTTTTCCCTGCCAATCAGTCACAAGTTAGCAATTCTCTTTCACTCAATTCCTAAGCCTTCACATCCTGACTAGAACAAGACGTCTTCTTCATATGATCTATAATCTTTGCCTATTGATTCACCCAAGTAAAGCAACTAACTGAGACAAGACTGGGTCTCAGTCACTTTAACACCTTGTAATTGAGTATTGACCAAAGTAGCGTTGACTGTTCTCATCGTTATAAGAAAAATCTCATTATCCTGCTCTGTCACTTCAATGGTACTTTGCCTCTCTTCCCTATCTTCCATTCTCTTCCACATACAGAGCAGGTGACCTTCCTTGATTTTCCCAGCATCATGATTTTCTCTCTGTCAGTATCAAGAAGTCAGTTTGCACCTCTTATCAGTGCATGACATCAGCTACCATCATCAATGTCTTGGGAAGGTTTCAAACTAGCATCAGGCACATATGAAACAGCTTTTGCACATGTTGTCAGTGCTCTTCTTTACTTAACTTCCTTGCAACTCTCCTTTGTTCAGGCACCCTTCCATGTGCATGCAAACACACTCAAACCCAGAAGAGAGAGTAGCATAGATGTGCAGAGACCACTGCCAATACCCTTCCTCAGAGGATTTATTTCTTTCCTTCTTCTTTTTGCCTGTTGACTCCCATATTTTTTCTCCCTTCATCTAAAAGTTCTCTGACCTGGTCCCTTGGCCAGTTTCCTTTCCTTACCATTTCTACTGCATATCTAACTGCAGGGGTTTGGGAGGAGCACTCCACCCAGCAAAATGCTGTGAACAAGCCAGGACAGCATTCAGGTGCAACATGCTGCTCCTCACGCGTGAGAGCAGACACATCACCCCGACCAGCTACGTCCCGTAAATCACTTGCTGCAAACAAAAAGTTCTTCCAAGTAAGCAGTTTTAGTTGGGTTTGTAATAACTTTATTGTAACACAAATTTGTGTTTACAAGAAAACTTGCCTCCCGAGCACTTGGCAGAAAGCAGCAGAGGCGGCATTACAAAAACACAAGTGAGAAGAAAGGTATTTCCCAGGAGAGAACATTTCCGTTCAAGATTGGAAACAGGATGGAAAGCAGCTGAAAAAGACACTTGGATTTCCAGTGCAGGGCAGTTTTCACTCCAGTGAAGACTGCTTGAGGTGAAACCAGGACAAAAGCACATCAACAAGAGCTGAAACCCAGAACACAGGCAAAAGTCTGCCGAGAGATGTTATGAACAGATGGAGAAACTTCAAGGAAAGCTGAATATAATAACAAGGTCATGTTTGGTGATGCACAGTGGGCATGAAGAAGCATTCTCCTTCCTCTGGCACCTGAATGGTCACCAAAGCACTGCAAGAAATACCAAGCACGGAGGAAAGTGGCATGAGTGATTACACAATGGAGGAGTACAGCCACCAGCGTGCTGAGAACAGTGGCCTTGAAAAAGACATGTAAACATGTTGGCAGGTAGAAGTGGGGAATGGTGAATGATAAACTTTGACGCAAAGATTCAGGCGGCAAATTACATCAGAAAATAAAACACAAATGAGCTGATTGGTGCTATTCCTTTGTCCCAAGGAAAGCAATTTTGTCAGCTACATTATCAAAAGGGAAGGAAGTAGCAATTCAGCTGGCAGAGACTGGCAGAGGCAGCAAAAAGAGCCTTCAAGGACAGTAAAACACTGCTTGCATCCTTAGGTGAGGAACCATGACAAGACGACAGAGACAGTTCATAAATACTGATGTTGTGCACCACCCTAGGTCTGCAAGCAAAAGAAGGCCTTGAAGGCAGGACACAGGTCATTAGCTTAACAAGGGAGCTGCCTCCTCACAACAGCCCACAATGCTGTTTATGCTGGAATAAAATCTGCCTGGGACTTCATCTGCTGAGGTAATGAAGCTCAGGGAGTAATGGTAGAATAGCAAAATCCAGAAAAGCTGTAGGAAAAATTACACTGGGCACCGCCACCTTGCACTGGAATGAGTGACAGCTCAGAATAGTAGGCTTTAAGTGTGGAGCGGAACAGCAATAAGGGGAATCAGAAAGGATCAAAATAAAAGTCTGAATATACCAAAACTCTCGTGACTCTCAATTCCAGCCCTAACTTCACACTGATGCAAAGAAACAAAAGCAATACACAGGAGCAGAATAGAAATAAAACCTAGTGCCCTTTCACCCCAAAGTTTTGCTTACCTACCCTCCTGCAGAGCCACAAGAACTTTCCTGACTAGCAAGGAGTCTGCAATGGACAGCCCTGAGGCCATGGTTCACTTTGCTAAGATGCAAAGTTAAAATGCCCTGCTTTCTACTACAGTGCTAACATCCCAAACTAAGGGATGATTAGCTTAAAAACATGACCTGCCTTTTCTAAAACTATTCAGCTAGTCCATGAAATGGCATATATTTGGAAGTAACTGAATGATAAAAAGCATTTTAAAAGTTTCTGTGCCTCCTCTCCACTTTGGTGGTTCACAAATATGATCCACATTGTGTGAGTATTCACCATGAAGATACACAAACATCAGAAAACATCCAATACCTTCACCATCCAGACAGTATAGAGCCATCTCTGCTTAAAGATAACCTGTGCAAATGTCCTCCACCCGAAGGCAAAACACAGGTTCCCGAATGGCCCAGTTCCAATGGCCCAAATGCCAGTTCCAAGAGCAAAACTCAAGTACTGGGCTGTCCTTTGTTTCAAACATCTTCCCATGAAAAGAGGATCCCATTTCTTCCACAGGCTGCTGCTCCTGACACACTGTCTAACAACTCCTTTACTACCATAAGTTCAGCTTTAACACAGTGGTTGAACAGAGCCCACAAAAGCTGCTCATATCTGTATAACCTGTTGACAGAGGTTACAGGTGAGTGAAAAATATAATTATATGGAGACGATGCAGGGCAAAGTACTCCTGAAACCTAATTATCCATAGTAAGAAAAACAGAGAAATAAAACCAAAAGTATTCATCCAGTAAAACTTTTCTTCAAAAATATTACAGGACTCTTTTTTTTTCTCTCATCAGGGGACAGTGATGCATGTGTCTAGCACGGTAGGCTAAACAAATGCACACATCACAAAAGGAGTCTCAAGCTGCAGCAAAAGGGAAGTTGCACAACAGTAACCGAGTCTCTTTCAAAATACAACCAAACTAAAAAGAGATAGTATTTGCCAAGGAAGCTCATCTCACTCTATTCACCAGCAGATGAGGTGGATTATTTCTATTAGCTGATTCTGTTACCAAGAAGCAGCAATTCAAACCGTATTTCCTTCCTAACCAAGCACTTTTAACACAGGGATTCTTTTAGATATAGGAAATTAGACTCTGCCAACACCACTCACAGCTGGAGTCACCTGATGACTCTTCCCATTCAAAGATCTCTGATGGATGTACTACAATGGTTAGGTTCACAAGAACAGACAGAGAGGGGAGTAGGGAAGAAAACAGAAGCAAGTCAGACAACAAGACACTAAATGAATTACAGGATATGGTGAAAGACTTCACCCAAAATTTTATTCAGGAGAAAAAAAAAGGTCCCATCCACACAAAAAGACAAAGAGGTTTTGTAGAGTTCACAAACACATCTAATTTTTTAAGACTGACAAGTCTTACAGATAACTTTCGAAATAATACCAAAAAAACCACAGAGCACTAGTAAGCACTGCCAGAACAAATGCTGTCCAAAGGAGCAGCATCAATTACAGACTGGTAGGTAGAAAGCTTTCCAACAAAACCAGCTGCTCAGTCAGGAGAAAGTGTGCATCACCACTTGGATGATATTGCCAAGAAGCACATAGATTCTGGGAGGAATAAGCAGTGGTTTCAATACAGCATCTTGATGAAACAATGTTTTCAGCAAGGCACAAAGAAAGCCTAATGGGTGATTTTAAATATCTCCTGAATCTAGTACTGCAAGGGTCTGCTATTCAGAGCTGTCCCTCCAATTTTAAATGCACACATATAACTGCACTGTAAAGAGCTTTGAGACACACACAAGTCACAACCTAGCTGACTGCTCTAAGCATCCTTTTCTTCCCACAGTCTTCTCTCCAGCCTCATCCTACGTAAACTGATTTTACCTGTACAGGGAGCATCTCCCACAAGACTGGTCTTTTGGAAAAGTAACTAACACCAGAAAAACAAAGATACCAAACGGCTCCCTTTCCCCAAAAATTCACATCTTCAGCACACCCTGCAAGTTAGGGCAAGTTTTTTTCTGTCTTGTGTGGGTGTGTGTGCAAGGTCCGAGGCCCTAACGCAATCCAGGGCATTTGCAAAGAGCCTGATACCACACTGAGTAGCTCCAGGGGACGTGCTGCGGTTACTGAACCTAACAGCAGCTGTGGACTGGAGTTCAAGCACTTTCTAAGAACATCTGCTGTGAATATTACTTTTCCCTGCCTGCTGTCTTCAGAGTCTCACTGGAAATCTTCCCTCAAGAACAGAACTTCAAGCTGCTACTTCAAAGTGTTCCAAAATCCTTGTGCACTTACCTTTTTTTATTTTAGAAAGAAATAATACTGATAAGCTATTATATTAATGAGAGAAAATCAGGCATTTTCATGAAAAACAGTAATGCAGTAACAGTCATGCCATATGGTTTGCATTCCACACCTGAATAAAGTGACCCTGTACAGACAGCCTCAGCTTTCTGATGCCTGAGTGTGATACAAACCAACTGAACATAAGAGGAAAATCTCCTTCATAACAAACTGCACCAGCCTAACAACAAATGCAAATAGCTGCTGAGTCACGCAAAGCAAAGCTCCGTGAATGCAAAAGTTGAAGTGAATAATGAAGAAATCAGAAAAGAGCTATCCAATTTTGTAAAAATCCACCCGAACTACAAGAACATGAGACATTGAAAAGCAACAGGCATCTCATCTTTAAAAAGTCATATCTAAAAGGCTAATTGGTATTGGGGTCACAAACACAGAATATGCCTCACCTAGCTTTAACCCACATCTTCCTTTCACTCTGTCCAGTGTGCTGAATATTATCTTTTTACCTTATGTCAAGCACAACAGACCAGGAGGATTTATGCCTGCCACGTAAGCCCCAGGATGAACATTCCCTGTATCCCATATCCACAGGAAATAGCAGAGCAGGGCTGTACAGGGGCTTAGCCCATGGCTGGGGCAGGCAGGCTCTTGTTAACACAGGTTGATTTCTGGCAACCTGCTACAAGTAAATATCTTAAAGCAAAGAAGTTTCCAAAGTTGCAACAAAAAGCAAGTATAGAAGCAGAATTTCACAGGACAATTCCCAGTATCTTCATGCAGCAATCATCATCTCTGCTTAGGAAAAGGTAAGATGGGATGAAATCTGCTTGTTCCTACATATCAGTGGTCTTTGCCTGTCCTTAGGGAAAGTGTTCAAGCTACAGGTAATCTTGTCTGCTAAATCTAGGTTCACTGGTGCTCTGAAGTGTAAAGCATTTTGATACTATGGGCAGATAAAGGACAGTATCAGCCAACTACCTCTGCACCAACACACATGGAGTGCTGTGTTTATGCAATATTTAGGGCTCTCAAATTAAGTTGCCAGTGTTGCAGAGCCAATAAAAGACAATGCAGAGGTTTATGGTTGTCTCCTGGGCCATGATAATTGCAACACAGGAACTCTTCCATGCAGCCTTAGTAGTACAAACTCAAAAGTGCTCTGGGATCTTCAGGACTGAACCACGTTATTTAAACATCAGCCACTCATTAGGAACAACCACAGCTTCACTTTTCAGCAACTTTCAACCAGACATCAGACATCTGCCTGTATCATGGAGAAATGGAGGAGGTAAGAGATGCTGCAAGGGTTTATTTCAAGACACTGCATACCAGAAGCAGCAGAATAAAACAGGAGGGTAAAATGCACCTGATGTCCTCCTCCATGGATACTCTGCAATGTGCCAGGAGGTACTGAAACTACTACAAATACACATGGCCCGACAGACTGCAAACTGAGCACTATCGTCCATGGCAGCACAAGTGACAAGTGAACTGAGGCAGATGGCTACCACCCACACTCTCTGCTTCCCCAGCTGCTCACCAGCCTGGGCAGCCAAGATGGGAACTGTCCCACCATCTCCAAGCCTGGCTGTGTGCCAGGACACTTCCTGCATGCTTCACATCACTCAGGATGTCTGTCCTGCGAGGAGCCACCACCAACCTCTGACTGCCTGGGAGCTGGGTGCTCAGCTCCCACCCCAGCTGTTTCTCTAATTACATTAAACACGCAGAATTCAGTTGCAGCTGCTCAGGCTACTTCCAAAAGGACTCTCCTTTTAATTAAAAATTCGCTATTAAAAAGCATTAAATTGTGTAATGCAAATAATCCTCTAGAAATCATCTGTCCCAGCAGCTAATGCCCAGCTTTGTCAGAGCAGTAACCAGCAGCAGCAGGACAGTTAGCTAACAGGACATAGCGGGCTGCTGCTCCCCAGCCCCTCAGAAACGTGCTCTCCTTCCCTCCTCTCCCAAATCTGACACAGTGAGGTCAGGGTATACTGGACACAAACCAGCTTGCTGTAAACTCCCCAAGTACACAGCATTTCACACCAACTGCAGTTCCAAAGCTTTGGAAAATAGAAGAGAAGGAGGATTTGTTAACACTCTGCTCAGGTTCAGGCAGAACCAAGCTGCTGCAGGCCCTGCAAAGAAAGGCAAGGAACAGTGCTAAGGAAGTATGAAAAGGCCCACAAGCACAGAGGTGGGTTTCCTGTCCTCCTCACCATTGTTCTTACTGTAACCTTTTTAACTCTCCAGCCCTAAAAAATGAGGCTAAGGTAGTGCCCAGTTGGGAAATTCCCTTACGCACAGAAATTCACTGCCTAGAAAGGAGCTGCAGGGAGAACAGTACCTTTTCTGTTAAGAGACCTGTCTTTCTGCAGAAGTAAAAAGCAAAAGTAAAAAAGAAAAAAAACACACAAAGTATTTTTAAAAAACATTTCAGTGCCAACTAAATGCTATTTTTCCTTTGATTTTATAATGTCTGTATTGAAAAGCTGAAGTTCAGCACATGATACACAACATCTAGAATGCCCTACTTAAACATTAGATGAGCCAAAAGAGTGCATTCACAGGAATATTTCCTGCTCTCCTGATAACAGTGCAATCATGACCATCCAGAATTGTTATTAATAATTTCCTATTAGCCACACAGCAGATAAGCAAAGTACTTCTGATAACCACTAGTATTATATGAGAGCTTTTTCTAAAAACACACAAAATAATAACAAGCCAACTTCACCGGTGTCTCAAAGAAAATAAGCAGAGAACATCCGCTTTATTAAAATTAATAAAATACAGATAGTGGCCACGACAAATTTTAGCTCTCTCACACGATGCTCTGCATCTTGGCATTTCTGCCATCAGGGATGAATCCATGCAGGCAGGTGTTCTGCCTGCCACCCCCAAGCCTTGCTGCGTGAACCTGATGTTCTCAGCAGTGCCTCGCATTGCCCAGGACAGCCACGACCCCTCGGCACGGACGCAGGCTCCGCTCCAAAGGCCGCCTGTCGCCTGCAGGGTTTGAGTGCAGCCACCCCCTGCTCCCATCAGGCCTGGGGCAGAGGGAGCCCAGAGGAGGCTCTCTCCATTCCTCAGTGTCGGGGGGAAGGCAGAAAGTAGGGGAATCCTCCTCTGATTCTTGCAGTACTTCTGAGTGCACAGAATCTGGCCCTTATCCCACTATTTATTTTTTTAAGGGATTGCTTGCATACAGATAAATCTCACAGCTAAACAGATGAATAATGGAATCCAAATATGTCTCCAGTACAGACCAGAGAGTCATACAGAATAAATATATCCCCTGGCAAGGAAAAAAATGCAATTATTACTCCATTCTCAAATTGAGATGGATTATAGAGAAATGGTTTTCTTAAAACCAGAGGAAAAGCTATAGGAAGAAGTGGCAGTAAAAGAAGAAAACATGCAGATATAAGTAATAGTGAAATACTTAACCGTGAAAATCAGAATGAGAAATGAAAAGGTGGATTGCCTGGGGTTTTGGAGAGCATTGCATCAGGCAAACATACATGGGCACTCACCTAAATCTCTAACAGTACAGAGACTAGAAATAACAAATGGTAACTTGCAGCTTAAAGGCTTAAACTTTATAGCAGGAACTCACTTCAGCTGATAGTCTGTTTGAGGGATTTTTGAGTGTTTGTTGGTGGTTTTTTTTCTTTTGGCAGGGTTGGAGGAAAGCAGGTTAAAGGTATAAGTCCAAGAATATTATTGTTTGACCTCTTAGGAAGCTCAGCAACTTGCTGTCCTCTCAGACAGTCCCATGACACTTCCAAGGAAAAGCTGCTCAGTAACTGAGAAAGTCTCAAAGCATAACTCTTACTAAAAGGTCTCTTTTCCCTCTACTCCACCTTTCCCATACCATCCCCTCTGCACCAGAGACAGTCCCTCAGCAACAGAAATCGCAGGGCAGCAGATTTAAACAGCCAGCCATGTATGGGAGTATGCCACTTGGATACCACTGAGTATCCATAGGGCAGCAACCATGGCCAAAACACTGGAGAATTCCCTGCATTTTAACTATTCTTTGCACATTACATCCTTTCTGTCCCAAATGCAAAGGCAGTCTGGATGCCTGCAGCCAAATGAAAACAAGAAAATCTGCTGTTTACAGCAAAACACAGCCTACAGTTTTTTTCTTGTTCACTAAGGAAGCAATTCAAATCTCTTGTTAAGGAAAAGATGATAGGAAAACATTGCAAATGGCAGCAGGGGGGAAATACTGAAGGCTTTGTAATCAAGACTAGTATGTTAAAATGAGGAATGGGTGAACCTGAAGTTGTGGCTGATACCACCAAGACAACAAATCCAGTATTAAGTCTGCAGGCATGATCCACACACCCTGTTTCCCACAAAGGTTCGCTATGAGCATTGTGGGATATTCCAGCTGGGCTGGACACAGAAGCACAGCATCCTTCTTTCTGTCTTTGCCCCACTTCACACCTCAGCTGTAACCATCGTTTAAGGGCACACAAACTGGAGCCCTTTTCTTACACACATCCATCAAAATCACTCCCACGACTCAGAGGCAGGAGGACAGACCACTTGTCAAAGGAAATAAAACTCAGCTGGGTCAAAATAAATTCTTCTAATTCACAGGAGATTTCTATACCATTTTCTCCCCATTTTAAATAAGGACATGCCCAAAATTGTGGTTTTGTGCTGAGAAAAGCCAATGGATAGAAGTTAAAATAAGAAGAATTCAGGTGCAAGAATATTTTGGAGAAGTCTGAAGTAGGAAAAACCTGAAAAAGCAATAATTCTGATAGATGCTGAGGACAGCATTTCACCACTGCTATAAATTCCCTCAAAGAAATTAACTCTGAAGCATTCAGCAGAGGATACAAAGGCAGAAAACAGAAAAATATTTTGGCTCTGGCTCTTGGGCTACTACCAACCTCTCTTAAAATATGTGTTTTTATTATTCTAGACCTAAGTGCATGCAGTTCTTCACAGCAATGGGCTGCCATGAGCTGGGGCACAATGACCAACCAGAAGTGCTCAGTTCCAATATGAACACAAGATATTCAAGAACTTCTTTTGAACAGTTAGATTAAAAATACCTAAGAAAAAATACAGATCAAGTGGTGACAAATCCAGAAAAGAGGCCCATATTTAGACTGCCATAACAAAGAAAATTTAGGAGAAAGGCAGCACCTAACAACACAGTGGACAAAATCCACACACAGAGCAGGCTTCTGCTCTGTACACTGAACAAGTCACAACCCTACCTTTGTAGGAAAATGCTAGAAAAGACTTTTCAAAACTATGAATGATGATTTTGATTGAATTTTGCATCATTATTGCTTTGGGAAATAAGACAGGAAAAGTCATGTTTAACATGTTTCTGAACTTCATATCTGCACTGAAAAAACCTGCAGGAAGATTCTAGGGTTCCCAGCTCTGTTACTGCTATAAACATTTGATGGGTAGCAGGAAGCATGGGGAAAAAATGAATGTTTCACAAGACAGTGTCCGTAGTGGATGAACTACAGGACTCAAAAATCAAATTCAGATTTTCAGACTGACTAAAGTTTTCAACTAAGCAGAAGACCAAAAGAGCTGTTCCTGTAAGCAGGAGCTGATATTCAAGACATTGTAAGTTTAGTCCTGATCTTAGCAATTGCACAATTTTCAGTGGCACAACCAGCAAAGCATCTGCAAATGAAGGGTCAGGGTTATAAGTGTTCTTATAGAAATCTGCCTCTTCCAGCAAATCAGGGATTAAGGGGGAAGCAGCTGTATCATTCTCTTCTACATGTTCACAAATACATCCATGTGTAATGTCACAAGATCTACATGTAAGTGAATCACTGGAACACTTAAGTTGTTCTAGAAGTGGAATTTCCCACAGAGCCATAACTCTTGCCAATTTCCACAGGCACTTTATCTCTTTATGGACAGTGGGGTTTTAATGATATTGTCTTCTGCCTCTTCTACACATCCATATCCTCAGAAATGGGTGCCTTTTTTGAGAAGAACAGATCACTGACTGATCTCTGTCCAATTCTGCTGTATTTGATGACCATGGCTGGCAAATGTTCTCTGGGCCAGAATGCAAAGTTCTCTAGGAGTTGTCATAAGGAGAAAGAACAAACTGAAATTCAGGGAAAGAAGTCCTTACTCTAGTGAAGTCTGACCAGCTATAATGACACATTCCATATCATACATACCATCAGTAAGAAATCAGAAGAAAATTGCCTCAAGTCAACTTTCTTTTATCCAGACCAAAAAAGTCTTACTGCAACACCAAGGTTTTAGAAGGATTACTCCAGGGTGATTACCTTGGCCATAATGTGCATCTAAAGACAAGCCAAACACCCAGCTACAGAGCCAAAGCCTGTAATTAGAGCTGATATTTGATGAAGGCATGTTAGGATAACTCAGAAAGCAGTCATTTAAAAAAAAAAAAAAAAAGAAGGCAACAGCAAATGGAAATATCACTTCTCCTTCATATCTAGAGAAATCTTTATTTTATCAGAGTAGCAGTGTTATGGCCAGTGCACTGCAGTTCAGAATCATCTGTCCTGCAGTAAATGCATACGATCACAAATTCAACAACAGGCTTGCTTCATATCCTGTGTACAGCAAGAGGGAAAAGCAGCCTGCCTCACAGAGCTCTAACTTTCAGTCTTCTGCCCCAGACTCACTACAGGCTCAGGTCCCTGTCAATTTGCTGCAACACAGTTTGCAACAAAAAAAGTAACAATGAAAGCTGAAATTGAAAGGAAGTACAAAAGCTGCAGAATTCTTTATGCTTTGTGCAGTGTTACTCACACAGCTCACACTGAGGCAACACACCAAGTACTCACTCAGAAGAGTTTACAACATGGAATGTCAGTAACTTGGTGATTACTAACTGCTAATACACATTTTGAGGGAAAAAACCCCACTCTATCAGAACAACATGTTTCCCCTCTATGACAAAATAACAAGTCCAAGGAACATGGAAGCAGCAATGCATGTAGCATCTGGACTTCAGCAAGGCTTCTGACAGCATCTTACATGCTCTTTCCACAAGCAATTAAGAAAAAATATGTATTCAAAACTAGCTGACAACAGTGTATACAACTCATTGAAAAAAAACTTAAAATTGATCAGTGTCAAACTGGAACAATGTATGAAGAGATATCTTCAAGAGTTTGACTGGAGTCCAACAGTATTCAACAGTGTCATTAACTAGCTACACGATTCAATATATGGCATTCTTATCAAAGACCACATTCCTGTGGGAGCTGAAACCCTTTTACACTCTCAGAAGATAAATCAAATGGTTTCAACAAATGTGGAGAGGCAAACCCCCAGACTGGATTTCTTCTTTTTTCTGCCTTTTTTAATAAAGACAAAGGTAATATACAGTCAGTTCAATAGGGATCCTCATTTATACAAGAAAAAAAAAATTATTTGCTTGCCAGAAATTGTGCAGAAACTAGTCTGGACTAATAATGTGTCAAAAAACAAATGTGCATCAACAATATATTTAAATGAAAAGCTTCAAAGGTTGATGTACAAAACAAACATCTTTGGTGGGACAGGTGAAGCAATTCTTTCCCCTCTGGACAGCACTGACATGACCTCAGTCATGTCCAGTTTTGGGCATCACATTTCTAGAAAGATATCAAGCAATTGGAGAGAGTCCAGAGGAGGAGGAGGCGGAAAAGGGAAAAAAAATGGACTGGAGGTCTAGAAAACATGACATATGAGAAAAGATTGAAAGAACTGGGTTTGTTTAGTCTGAAGAAAAAGACTAAAAAGAGACATGATAACAGTCTTCAAATATGTAAAAGATTGTTACAAGAAAGAAAAACTACTTTCCCCAGATACTCCAGATAGAACTAGAAACAACAAGCTAAGAGAAAGGCAAATTATGTTTTTAATGTTTAACTGAGGGAAAAATGAAACATGTGAAAGATTGCCACCAGGGGCTGTGAAAGGATTAAAGGTTTTTAAGTATAAACATGCCTGGAACCAGCCAGGTATAAAAGACTTTCACAGGACTGCTGAATGAACCATACGACTTCTTAAGGTCTTATTCAATGCACTTTGTTTCTGTGTTGTAGGCATAAAAATTAATTCTCTTATTTTTATTTGCAAGCACTCATTGAGTTTACAATGACTAGTTCCTTTTCTTAAAAGAAAAACTGTTCTTTCTAGGAAGACAAGAAATTCTCTGTAGAAAATGCAAGGGACCACTGACATTCCCCCAAACTGTCTTTTCCAAACCACAACAGAACAGGAGACAAGCACTGCCACTCATTACAACTGTAGAATTGAACCAGGAATGTGATTTATTTCTCTATTCATTATGTTTACTTATAAGAGTGGTTCTCCTGTTGTGTATAAGATTTACTCTGTGAGAGGTCTGGAAAGAAAAGATGTAAGAAATTATAAAAAAAAGAGAGATTATGGTAGTTGAGTTAAGGTCAAAATACAAAGTGACATCATCTACTAAACTAAGTATAGCAAGTCTTACAGGCAAATGAAGTGCAATAACTAGAGTTTTAGTCAGTCTGAATACTGCCAAGCAATAAATTTACTGGCTAATATATTCATCAGTGGAAATTACTGCAGAAGGTGGCCCCTGGTCCTCTCAAGCCATAACTACACCACAACTACTCAGATGCAAGAAAGCTGATTAAAAGCTGCTGCTAAGGAACTTTGCATTAGGTCAGGTCCTGAGCTTGTGGAAACTGCTTGTTCATCACACATGGAATAGAGTACAGATACCAGTTCATGGGGTACAATTTAAGGCACCTTTCCTCTCCCAGGCCTTCAGAGGACAGGAGCAAATGATTACAAAGCTGAAAGTCAGAAGACCAGAGAGATGCCCTTAAAGTATTATCTCCACTGACTGATTTATGCAAAAGTAATACAAACTAATACATCATAGTCTTCACAGGAATAGATATCTAACTGTGGTTTGGTTAAAAGCAGCAATTTGGTATTTCTTAATGTTTTCTTAAATAAATTAGTTCAAATCAGATTGTAGCTAGGATCCTAGAGGCTTTATTTATTTAAAAAAGCTAAAAAGGGGATTATTAATGGTCCAAGCTTTCATGGTGTTTGGAACTAGATAAAAATCCATGCCTTCTCTCTACATTTCAGTAAATAAGGGAGGTTTTTTTATGTTGTGCCTTATTTTGCCTCCCTCTTTATTTTTAGACAAACTATTCCCTTTGCTCCAGTACTCTTTTGTTTTCCCCCCTTCAATACAGGCAATTCAGTCTTGGTCCCTTGTTTTCAGAGTAAGTAGCCACTGCAATGAGAGGAGCAGAAGTATTAGCCCACCCCCTTTTAGGTTCGGGCTTGTCTCTGAATACAGCATTTAAACTGACATGTCAGTAAGGGCCAAGGAGAACAAACAGAGTCTGGATGTGGGGAAAACAAAGACAACACCTCACTTCCATTGCAGAATGTCAGACAAGCAGACAAGAGTCATGCCTCACCCAAAGAGCAGGGACAGCTCTGCAGGGGTGAGCAGGCGGGAACACGGCACTCTGGTGAATGTCTGGGGCACGATGCTAAGGCATGGGACAGGGTGGGATGCAGAATTTGTCAGAGAGATAAATTATTGAGGTGATTTCAACAGGCAACTTTGACGAGCTGTTGTAAACATTCAGAATATATCTGTTCTCTTACAGCATGCTAGCTGAGATGCATTGCTACTCTTGTCTCACCCCTACCCCTCTGAGCCCAAGGAAATTTACCAATATTTGGATGCTTTAGAAGTCGGCAAATTCGAGCTTCACGTTCCAGTTTCTGGTGATCTGAAAGAGAATACAAAACAAGGTATTAGGCACCACAACTACGAATTAAACTCTTGCTCATATTCAACAGAGAGAGGAACACAGTGACCCAGCAGACATCCCAAAGGCTGAGAACTGCTGGAACATGTCTGTCTCCCAAAACTTCACAGGCATTTCAGGAGAGGGCTATGCAACTGAGGCTGCACAAGGACTGCTGCTCACACTACAGAGCCAGCACTAAACTGGTATTGCACCCTTTGATTCAAAATTAGTAGCTGCAGAATGAAAGGCACTGCTCTTCCATCAGCTTCTCAAATATGCAAAGCCACTTCCAGTGAGACCCTTTCTGGGAGGTATTCTTTCTCCAAGGCTGGAGAGTTGGAGGAAAAGTCTCAGAAGAAATAACACACATGAAATGGGAAAAGGAACTGCTTCCACTCCAAAGAAACACTGTGAAAGAAGGGCAGAGTAGGAGGGACAAATAAACAGCTCCTGCTAGTGCACAGCCATCACATGAAGTAGAGAACTCTGCCAGCTTCAGTGAACTGTAAAGGTAACCATACTTCAGTACCCATGGACAGACTCACTGGTGAAATGCTGATCACGCACTTAGAAATCTCCAGGCAAGAAGTTCTGCTCAAATGCTAAGTATGCTTATTCCAGCCCAAAGGCAACATCAGTTCAAGCACGACATTCATCTGGATTAAAGAAAAATATCAAGGAGACTAAAAAATGGTTTCTCTTCCCATGTGTGAGTTCAAGGAAAGGAGGAGGACTTAGAATAACTCTGCCTTTCTCAGCCAAGAAGCAGGAGTCTTTTTAAGCCACTGAGACTTTTCACTACAGCAGTGGTTGACTCCTGAATTTACACTACAACAACCCCATCTTCTCCTGTGAAGCGCTCACACTGGACAAGCACAGACTAACTGAAAGGAACTGAGGGAAACAAAATCTTTTAGGCAGCCCTGGCAGCTGCTAAAATCTAGACTTTTATGGATGCAGTTGCCTAGAACAAGACAAGTAAGAATGTCCAGTCCTTGGACTTCCCATTCCAGCCATCTAAGGAACATAGCAAAGGGAAGTAACAATCTGTGCCCACTCTTGACATTTCCTCTCTAGCAGATCTTCAGCACAGGTGTGACTCTGTATCCCTGTGACACACAGACCTTCACAGGAGTAAGCAGGACTTGGCTGGTTGGACTACTCAGCAGATCACTGGTAGGAATACAGCACCCTTTGATTTATAGGAACCCCACTGGAGACCCACTTCAAGAAAGCTGCACTGCACTACTCTGCCTGAAAATTGCCTGTTCAGCTCCTTTGTCTCTGCATCACCTTCCCTTCTCTCTGTAAAGGAGGCTTTGGGCAATTGTTCTCTTCCCCATGAGCAGAAGACAGAGACTGAGCCAAATCTCAGCACAGAACACTTTTCTCTCCCAGGCTGGGAATAGAAGCTCAGGGCATTGTACGATTCCTGTCTTCTTTTCCACTGCTGAACTATAGAAAATGTCCCAATTAATACATTATAGGGCTGAGATGTGCTTACATCCTCATCTGCTATTGTTCAGGGATGGGGGAAGGTAAATTACTCCTTTCATCTCTCCTTCTTTCTCAGTCCTGGAAATTTTTGTTGTTGTTGCATATATTTTAGAGTTCTGTGCCAGAACCACTCTCCAATAAAATACCAGGCAGCAAGAAAGCCTGGAGAGCTTCCATGCTTCTGAAGCCTTGGTGCAGTGCAAGCACTTTCTCACCTGCATTGGTTGGGAAGGGTGGGGGTGTCTTTGCTTCTCTTTTAGCAGCATCTCTCACAAATGAAGTTTTGCAAAACACAGTAGCAAAGTAACAGACAGTGCTGCACACTCTGCACTCAGGATAGATTCTCACAGCAGGACAGCAGTTCAAGATAAACTATCCATAGCCTGCTTGCATGCTTTGGCCTTGCAAATTCCCCACTTTACCTCCCAGCTCTACTTGGAACTCCTGCAGAAGGGGATCCTTCATCTACCCAGATCACGTTGCCCTCGTGCACAGCTATACTTGCTGAGAATCTGTTCCCAAGTACAAGGACACAGAGAAGTAGGCAGCAAAAACAGCTGAGCAAAGAGGGAAGAAGAGGCAAGAGCTCACCACGTGCTATTCAGCTCCCAAGTCCTGACAGTCAGGACAGACAGCTGACAGGAGCAAGGCTCAAACAAAATGACATAACCATCAAAATGCCATGGGAGATGTAAATCAAGAGCAATTGCTCCCCTGAAATCCTACACCATCGTGCAGAGGGAGGGGAGCTGGCAGGGCAGCTAGTATTCATGGGCAGCAGCCACACCAGAACTTGTGACAAGAGGTCACCACCCCACACTCCATCCCTCCAGCACCACACAGCCTGGCCGGAGACCAGAGGAGGAGTACAGCACTCCGGTCACAAGGTACAGGAAACTATTTCTGGTCGGGGGGAAAGCATACCACACTCTTCTGTCTCCAGGGCAACAAAACAGGCCAACTCAAGCACAACTCACAGAGAAAAAGCACACTCCAGCCCTGGGAGCACCAGCCCGCAGCAGTCAGCCGCCACAACTGAGAGCAGTGAAAGGTCAGGCTGGGCGGGTTTCCTGCCGCGAGTCCTAGAGGATCACAGCTCCCGTTCCTGCAGGAACACTCGTCCTGCTCCGGGCAGCACCAGCACACGGCCCAGCCAATGACTTGATAAACGCTCCCCCACCCCATCCCCAAAGGTCTTCATCACCTGGTGGCCTTTGGCACGGTGTAAACATTTGACCCTTATCAAATCAGCACCAGAGTCAATTCAGTACTTATGGGGAACAACCTGGCATGCAAACGCATAAGGAATAAAAACAGAACCTCAATTTTCTACCTTCCTGTGGTCTAACAAAGGTTTATTCCCAGTAGGAGACAAAAATATCCAAAATTTGTTGAGTCCAGCACAGCAGTGAATGGGTTGGCTTTAACACTTTTCTCATACAGGGTCTGTCTGAACTTTAAAATGCAAAGTAATCTTAACTGTATTAAAATAACAATTGAAAGATCCCTTCCTTACCTAGAGCTTGCAAAGACATAATTTCTCTTCCCTCTGCCCTAAATATAAAACTTATTTCTGCAGGTCATTTGTGGAGTGGAGGTGTTTATTCCTAATGCACAGTGGAACTATACCTCATAGCTAACAGGAGCACAACAACACATCTGACCTACCTCACAGGACTCTATGCCTGGGATATTTGGCCTATTTCCCACCTTTCACAAAACTGTGAAATACAACCAGTAATTTCCATAACCTGCCTAAAACAAAGTATATCCTTTAGAAAACATAAGGGTTCACATTCAAGAACACAAGTGATAAATAAAGTCATAAACCCACAGAAATTACTGCAAATGTTAGCTATCCTTCCTGTTAAAATTTGGCACTGCTGTTCCAAGTCTGAATTCATCTACCTCCTGCTTCCAAATATTGGATTTCATTAAGCTCTTTTCCTGCTACGTTACAGAGCTGTCTAGCCCTGAACAATAGCTGATGCTTAAAACTTAAGTACAGGATATTACAAACACTCATCTAATATTCATTTACTGTTTTCCAGCCAAAAAAAGAAAATCTTGCTATTTGGAAAATTATTCTATCTGCAGTCTGAAGCAATGAGTATCTACACAGACAGGCAAGTGCAGTCTTTGTATCTCTTTTGTAGCAAAACTTAAAATGTAAATGCTTAAAAGATGGTGCTTAAAAAAAAGAGAAAACTTACTAGTGTTTGGTACACAAACTAAAGTGTGAATATCTATTTATCTTTTTCAGTCCTCTATACAGTATGATTTTTGTATCTCTGTTCAGCATGTAAACTTACATTTAACTCAACTATCTTTAACATCATTGCTCTGCGAACATAGCAGTGTCATTTTAGTGACATTACTGCTGGGTTTCTTTAGAACATACCTGATGAGAAAGTGCCTTTTAAAAGAACTGGAATTTCTTTGGGATGGCTTTTGATTTTGATTTACTTAAATACAAAACAAGAATGGCTGTGTTAGCATCATTTGTAAGAGTTAAGGACCTATAAAAATGAAACTGCTCCATTTTACACAAACATGCAGTCTACTCACTGAGGCAGGACTCTTCATGCACAATGGATAGACAGAAATGGCTGTACACAATCAGTAAAGTCACCGCTGTAAGAAACTCTAACTGGGAAGGTTAAAACAACAACCCTGCCTGAGTACAGAAGATAGCAGACAAAACCATTATCGTTTGTCCTGATTTTCCACAATGCATCAAACTTCAGCAGATACGCAGGATAACTTGATGCTAAAGAAAGGTATACCCAACAGAAATAAAATTCTAGAAGCAGACCACTTCACAAACACCTGGCAATCTCCAGCAGAGTGTGGAATATGACTGATTTTATACTGATGCACATTTCTTACTCTTTGCTAAGAAAATAATTTTATTGTCTGACCAGTTCTGTCTGATATCCCAAGGATGTGGTGGCAGAGATGGCTGAATAACATGAGACCCATTTTCTAGCCTCCACTTTTGTCTAGGGAAATAGTTCCCAGTTTTCTATCTAGCCACTACATGCATGACTGCTTTGCAGGATGTCCATCATCATCAGGTCTTTCTCCTCCAAGGGTACCCAAGAGCCGGAGAACATTTTCAGACACAGACAGGGTAGAGGATATCTACAAATCCCAGCAGTCTAGAGCTGCCAAGTGAGAACATTTACATAACAACAACAAAAACATCAAGAAAAAGTTCACTGTGCCTAATCAGCCTGCTAGGAAGCTGTGTGAGGAGAAAGAGCTGGCAGGGAAGCCCAGAGAAACCTGTCTGCAGGGAGCTGAGGTATGCTTGTGAAAGGCAGAGCCTGGAGAACAACACCTACTACAAACCCAAAAAGGAGATCAGTCCCAAGTAGGCAGGGTGAGGGACAAACCCCAGCCAGAGAGCAGGAGGAGCTGGTTAGGTGTGTCAGGTGCCAACACTGCCACCCTGTACTGGCAACACAGCAGGAGATCCTCCCGACTGCAGGCAGAGCTGTGATGCCCTGAGCGACTCCTGCTCCCAAGAGATGCACAGAGGGCTTCTCTTTCAGCTATGGGCAGCTGCCACGTGAACACGCTCTCCAGCCACAGCTCTGCCATAAGCTCCACAAAGGATCACAGGCCAGGGAGGTTGAAAGAGAAGTGCCTTTTTTGAATCCCATCCCCCTCCACCTGCCCAAGGAACACTGAAATTTATTTATCGCTTTAGGAAACAAATGTGAGCAAAAGCACACCTGTTTCAGGTTATTCCCTCTTCTGGCTAGAGAAGTAGAAGTCAGCATTAAAATCTAATTTAAATACTGGACAAAACAATTATTGACATAAACCAAAATTTATCAGTAAAAGTGATTACTTTCACACTGACCAGAAAACAAGGTGTAAAAACTTAATTCCAACACACTTTCTTCAACAAGCATTAGAAACACGGCACTGTTTCAAAATGGTTCCCTGTGCAAAGGACGACATCTGCTGCAGCATTTACTGGCTTACTTTACCAAACCATACTGTGCTGGTTATATATATATGTGTGTATGTGTGTGTGTGTGTGTGTGTGTGTACATATACATAAAATATATATTGTACATATATAAAATATATATTATGAATAAAATATATATTGTATATACGATATAATTATTTTTTATATAGTTATATATATATACACACACTGAGGTCTTGTGGCTAAAGCTGACTTTTTATTTAGTACACCTGCCTTAAGAAAGCAAAAAGATAAAGGAGTAGGGGATAACTTTTAGCAGCCTAAATTTTAGCCACTTTAGTGGAAAGGCAGATTCTTTCCTAAAGCAGTAAAAAGAAGCATCAAGAAAACTAACACTTAGATGTGAGCTCTGTGATAAGAATCTATGTAATGAAGAAAAAAACAGTGTTCCTCCCTTTACAAATGCATCATTTTCCTATTCTCAACTGGAATATACAATCTGGTGGCTCAGTACTGCAGTCCACCTGTCTTCATCCTGCATTAGGACCATGCTCTGTCCTTGTTGTTAAAGGAAGCTTACAACTATCCTGTGGGAACACATTCTAGATTACATTTCTGAGAATGGGAAGAGTCCGGAAGAAGAATCAAACTCAAAGCAATAAATTCAGTTTGATTGCTGTCATCATGCCAATTCCGGGAGATAGTCAATTGGTGCCAGCTGCTAAGATATCATTTGAGTTGCTTCAAGACAGAAATCGAATTTACATAAAATACATTTTGTAGTGTGAGACTAGTCTGAACCTTCAGGTTCCTTCATGCTTGTTTAAATTTAAACTTCCTCTCTGAAACATTCCCAGCAAAAGAGAGTTAGCTACTTCATTCTGCACTTCAAGACACAGACTTCTCCCCATATTCTCTCATTTTTTCCAGCAAGACTGTACTACAGAACAACTGACATGTCTCAGCATTTGCAACAGGGTAGCAGAGTACATTATGCCAAACCAAACCACCTCCTTAAACAGGGATACCCGCAAGTCTTAGACTGACACCACTTCCCCATCTGCAGAATTAGTAGAAACAAACATTAAAAAATCATCCTAGGCCATAGGAATGACCAGAGGCTCCCACCAATTCAGTATATCCTTTCTGACAAGAGCTAAGAGCAGAAGTCTAAGAAAAAATGCAAAGAAAATAAGCATACAATGATCCCTTCCTCTCTCCTTTCCATTTCAGTGTTTCTACATTGCCATTTTAAATACCAGCTAAAATTAGTAAATCTGTAGCAGCATACTACTGCCATTGCAGGCGACATTTCTGAAAGCCAGAGTCTGTTTTCCAGCCTCTCAGTGCAGAATGATCCCAGTGCCATCATGTCCCAAGTGCAAGGGCAAAGGGGCTCCCACACCCAAACAGCACCTCTGCGGTAGCAACTGCGCAAGAGTCACAAAGTCACCAAGGGGAACACACGTCTGGAGACAGCACATGAAGATGAAACAGTCAAGCTCCACTTTTCTCAGCCAGTGAAAGCTAGAGAAACAAGACACTGGCAAAATCCTCATCTCATGCCTTCAGCTACAGACAGAAGGAGGAGGTTCAAGTGCCAACATGACACAATAAACAAATATAAGATTTCTTTCAAGAAATGCCAGCAAACATATTTTCTGAAAGCCTTTCCTCCAGTAAAACTACTAACATCAACACCTCGTAACAGCCTTTTCCCATGCTTTCACAAGTTCCCAGAAACAAACAACTCCATGTGTAAAAGTGTAATCCGACCCCTAACAGTACATATACACACGGATCTTAAAGACAACCTAAAGTCCGTTGGTCACAAGCTCTGTTTACACACATTAGTATATGTGAACCCCTTGGTACTACTGTACTGGGAAACCAAAACAAAAAAATTAAAAGAAACAACCTACATAAACTTAGCATAGTCTCCACTTTTCTGTTCAAGTAACGCAGAAATTAGACTTTGAACACCACAGAGTAGAAATCAAGATGGTTTAAGTAATTCTATTTGTATCTCAAATAAGCACCCTGAAGAGTAGGCCAAAGCAATTTATTCTCTTTTCCTGCATTTCATTACCTTGTACTTACCTTGCAAAGATAATCTGACTGAAGGCAGATATTAATATGTATACAACAGTGGCAAAAGCAAAAAAGCTATTAAAAATACCTAGAAGAGAGGAATCTTTTAAAAAAAGTCATAGTGCGCACCTTTGACATTGCACTTTCTACACTTGGCGTCACTCAAAGCTGCCTTTTCTATTCACATGTATATTTCTCAGTTTATCAGCTAACAACTTGTCCAAAATTTTTGTTTGAATTATTTTCCATCAGGTGGACCTGCCAAGAGAAAGAGAATTTCTATCCATTTGCTTTCAACAGGAACACACACCCTGAGCAAACCAGCAGCACACTGATGTGCACGTTAAGAGGAAGTGGGGAGCTTGGGCTCTCATAGCCACAGGCAACTTTCCAGGAACTTCAAGAATCGAAGGAAGTCAAATCAGTGAATCAGCACAGGTTCACTGCTACAGGTGAGAGTGATCTCTGTCACAATTAATGATGTGAGCAGATTAAGTGTGCTCAAGCCTAACATGCCATTTTTTGTCTACAAAGGCACAGATAAAGACATATTGTGTGTTTCACTGTCTCAGAGAGAAAGATAACCATTCACTTAGGTTCTCGCCTGTGGAAGATCCCACAGCTTGACCAAAGTCAGCACTGCAAAGCAACATGAAATACAACTGCATGGGCATTCAGGAAGGGGAAGGAGCAAGCACCCCCAGCCATCTACTGCAGACATAGTCCTTGGCTTCAAACTGGAGATAAACTCAGAATCTGGGCAAGGGAACTCATTCTGAGCTTTCTACAGCACTCAGAGAAGCATTTTGTAAACCCCTTCATGGGACATCGCTCCACAACACACACTGCCCCCTCCCCACTAGCCACAGGCTCCTGCAGCCCTGCTCTTCAGGCCGTTTTAAAAGTTTTACTGTTCCCAGTCTTACTCAGCAAAGTGCAATGAGCCAAGTAGAGCCCAGTGGATTCAGCTGGAAGCCCTGGTGTCAATGCAGCCACTGACAAATGAGCCAGCAGCATGAGTGCATTAGGAGAGTGGAGGATATCTACCTACAGAACAACTGACAGAAGCCAAAGCACTACTGAAGCCCCAGTTAGAGTCTTCAATAAAATCTGACATGAGATACATACCACCTCATTCACAAGCCCTGTTTGTGGTCCACATTTCTCAGGGCATATCAGTCTCTCTTGCTGGCAAGATAAACATCTCTCCATCTCCCCAGCCATCTTTCCCATGCCACCAGTGGGATATACAAGGCCTGCGCCAACTCTGCTTTATTATTATCTGCTTCTCCCATCAAATATTTACTTTAGTTGCTAAAAACCAATGAAGAATTTCCAAGAGCCTCTGACTTGAATTTCATTCCTCCTCTTTTTCCCTGCTAACCATCAGTTTATTTCATGTCAACATGATGGAGGCAAGTCAGAGAAGGAAGTACCCTTCCAGGGTTGGTGGTGAATGGGTAGGAAGGAAACGTTTCAGCTCGTAGTTTGCCTACAAAGCTGTGTGCTAGATTAACACCTACAGCCACGAAGTTGGTACCTACAGTCTGCTGCAATAATTAAGAATTCTACAAACTGACCATTAAACTTCCAACTCCAGCTGTTCCATTTGCTACTGCAAAGAATGCCATTTCTTGCTTTACGAACTTCTTCCTTGCTCAGGGTGGGAGGGAACACAAGGAAAATCAGTGCTGCAGTGGGAGCCACTGGCAACCATTCCTGCAGCAGCAGATTGTAGCTCCCCTCTGAAGGAATACACCCTGCAGCGGACAAGAACAAAAATGCAGCCACCTTCCTCCTGATCTTAAGCAATGGAGATCACCAACCACAAATTCTGTCAGGCTCATAGAAGCATAGCAAAGGGCATGAATATTATCTGCTGTGGCCAGGAGGCATTAGTGCACCCATCACAGCCCTGAGACAGGAAGAAACGTGGTGCAATTGCACACCCCCTAAGAATGGTGTGATTGCCCTGCTGGCCAGCCTGCAACATTGGGGGCATTTGCTTGAAGGTCCTCACAAAGTGTGTGATGAGCATAACAGCTTATTTTAGCTCTTCTTGGGCATATTAGCTTAGTGCAATTCAAAAAGATTTCAAAAGCCTATAACCCAGAGAAAAGAAGAACTGTGGGGTACAAACACAACTAGCAAAATGAATGAAGTTTTCAAAACAGAAGATGCTGAGCTCCCCAGCTGTGAATGGTAAAAGAACCTTCCCTCTCTTGCACCAAACCGGAGCAAAAATGACTACAGCTCTCTGTCACAATCATTTCAGCCTCTGTTTCTTCCAAGACCTTCAGTTCAGAGGACTTGTGCAGCCCAACTCTCAAAGCACGGCCCCCCACACCACATGCAACAGAGCCCTCCCTTTCCTTGTCCCTGCCCCACATGCAGCACGCCCACCTCCTTCCCCCGGTTAGGCTGTGGTTCAGCACATTCTCCTCCATTTTGCCTCCTGCAGCTTGCACTTTCCTCTGCAGCCCCACATCCCCCCATGTTTCAGCAACTCAGCAGGGAGACATCCCCGTTCCCTTTGATGGCAGCCCCAGTCCAGCTCTCCCATCCCTAGTTTCCCATCTGCAAGGGCACCATTTTTTTTTAAACTGCATTTTACAAGTAAATCATGTGATCAGCTGCTAGTTTGGGTGCAGAGCCAAGAAACACTCTGGTGTATGGGGGAAGGGAGCTGATGTATTTTTTGTTTCATGTGACCAGCTTACCAGAAACTTCACTAAGGCCAAGAGCAGATCCTCCACCCACACCCCTTCTTTACCACAGCCCCTTCCCCCTGACACTCTCACAGCAGAGGTGCAGAGCAAATGCACAACAGGAGAATCTGGGCAGCTCACATGCCTACAGACAACCATCAAGTCCAAAAAGAGGTTGGACACCAGCTTTGCACCCCAGCGGATCCACTGAAGGCAAACATTCAAGGAGCTCATCTCTCCACAAAGGTTATGGCTCCCACACAGAGAAAGGGAGAAGTTGTGGGTTAGGAGACGCTGAGGCAGGAGGCTGCAGCACCAATGCTAACTTACGCAAACACACCACAATATTTCGGTTAGAAAGTTGAGGGGGAATGTTTCAGATCCAACAGGCTGGCTGTAAGATGCATGCTTAAATAAAGAGCATCCCAACATGCTCTCACACAGACATGGGGAAGGGATAAGTGATTTTTAAAAAGAAATACACAGTCTGAATTTTAGATGGGTTCCATATGCTTTCTGCAATGAGATGGACAGGATAATATGCATGGCAGCATCTCTTAGCTCACACAGAGCTGTACAAGAATGTATTTCCTTAGGTGCCCTTTAGACACCTCTCTTGAATTACCCCTAAACCTATACAGCAGAAGCAGAGATTTGGGAAAATAGAAATACTGGCAAATTTCTAAAAGACAGATAATTAAATGGTAAAAAGAAATATGTTAGAAAACAAACAAAATATGCTCGTAAGTGTACAACTACTTCCATACTATCTTTTTCTGGAGAATCTCTAGGTGTCTAAATATTTACTATAAGGCCAGAAAACCCTTGAAGCTTGAGGTACCTTTAAAGAGCTGGAGAAGAAAAGTAGAGGTACTGAAACCAGAACATGTCAGTGACAAGTCTGAACAAACTCAGATCTTTGGAGTCTGAGCCTTTCACTACACTGTTTTTCACCCCTCTGCAGAAAGACAAATGAAGATAGAAACAATGCGTTTCAGATCTAATGGATTTTGAACACTCAATGCAAAAATTGATAGGGGCAGCATTAGTACTGCTGTGGTACTTCATCATGTCTCACTCTGGGAAGCATGAAATCCGACTTCAATGGCATGCTAGGACCTAAGAAATTTTTATTATGAGGTCTGGTGTTCAGAATTGGAAAAAAATATTTTTCTTTTAAAAAAACCCACATTTAGTCTCTTTGGGAACTGCCACCCAACAAAGACTGCATTGCACTTGACAAGAGCACAGCCTGAAAATAGCTTCCTTCACATGAAAGCTCCAGATTTGGACAATCTGGTGTGCACAACAGCTTTAAAGTGGTCACCCTGTTCCATTACCATGTTTGCTTTCAGATTCTCAGGGAATGAGGCACCTGACTTGCACTTTTTTTCCAAAAAAACAGCTGTTATGCTACAGTTTGATTTATTCTCTGGCTAAGTTAATTTCTTGTTTTGATCAATGTTTAAGGCTCCTGGCTAGATCAGTTTAGATCTTGTTTGCCTGGAGGCATTTAATGCTGCTACATTACTGTAATACTAATTTTAAGGCCATCTACACCTCCCCCCCACAAAGTCTTTTGCTGTGATTGGGATCTAAATTATGTGGTACATTTTGGCATTGAATTGCACAGCACCATATCAAGTCAACAGACTGAATCTCAAGAGATGGTCAGATTTGCTGATTAACAGACAACACACCCAGAACATTCTCACTGATGAAGTCCACCCTGTCACAAAGAAAGACTGAAGATGAGGGGTTGAAACCATAGCCCTCATGTTATCTCAGAGCACAGAGTTCTGTAAATTGCTGCCTATCTGAGGCAAAAAATGAGAGGGGAAAGAGTGGTGTGTCAGATGGAGAAAGAAAATGCAGTGAAACAGTTATTAAAGCACTAACACTGATGGCTACAAGGGAACTTTCTCTGCTTAGATTCAGTTTTAATGAGGTGGCGGTTAAGATGTCAAGCCAACATGTCTGAAGACTAAACCATCCTTTGTCTACAGAACGCATAAATGAGAAGAGTGGCAGAAAAATCTTCTCCACATCACCCACCAGGCAGCATCAGCTTTGACCCAAAAGGAACACTTCTGCCCTACAAATGTTATTTCCACAAAGAGTTTGAATTTCAAATCAAAAACAGACAGCAGATCATGGTCTTGTCTATGGCCAGTGCCTGAGGAGTCTTCACAGTCCAATATGAGATCCGTGGAGCACAAAGGTGGGCTGTAGACTGCAGCACTGCCTGGTATAAGAAGCTTCTGAACAGGCACCATTCACAGCAGACAACACAGTAAAAAAAATGTATCCTTACACTCACTTTTTTTTGCTGTCTCTACCTGGACAGCTGGTCTAGCAAAGCAAGATTTGGGACCTTCCTCATCCTATCACTAAAGCCACTGTCTTCATTTCAAGGGGAATGCTAGCAAAGGTGATCCCTGCCTCTTCCTAAGCCTCGCTCCTTTTCTTCAGTTCTTCTGTCAAAAAAGTGTATCCAAATAGTGCAGTCCTCCAGCACAGCAGGCACAGGACAACTACAGGTGTATACTGTGAAGATACTGCTGCAGCCTCAGCACAGAAATACATAGCTCACAAGCTCACAGAGAGCTGGGAAACATGGAAAAAAAAGCAGTATGGCCCATTACCTAAAAGAAATAACTAACTAAATAGTCACCTGTGCTGTAGGACTGGTCCCTGCAGAAAAAGAAACTCCTAGGTTCTGTGACCCAGGAGGGGAGCAGTGGCAGAGCAAGCAGCAGTGTTCAGGACTTAGGGCCAGCACGTCTCCTAAGCTGCTTATATCTAACACAGCCAGGATCTGGAGTGACAGCAGCCAGCGGGCAGGAAGGCCTAGAAAGCGTGTCCCGCAGGCCCTGGGAAATGCAAGCATAAAATGTGCTCCTAAAAGAAAAACATTAACAGCACTTGTAGACAGGAAGAGACAGGAGACAAAGACAACTAAAGAAGTGTCCAGAGGGAAGACAAAGCCATGTATATGAAGCATGGGAAGGACAGAGAACCCACCAAAAGGGGCAGCATAAGGAAAACGGGTTCATGTGAGATGAGAAGGCCCAACTCAGAGATGTGACATGTTGGCCTTGGTGAACGGGAGCAAAGGGCAGCACAGTGGCTGCCCAGGGAAGGCAGCTCTCCTTCATGGGCAATAACCCTCAGCAGCCTTACTGACCATGTCACACACAGTTCAACAAAAATTAAGTTTGGCAACTTCTGATTAGTTTAGCAACTGTAATAATCACAAACTAATCTGTTTTTCATTTTACAATTATTTAAACAATTTCCTGTTCTTCATACTGTACCCATATTTACTCCTCCACCTCACACTGAAACATGTTTCTCTATTCAGCTGGAGCAAAGCCATAAGACCCTCCAGTCTTCCCAGCCAAGGAGGTGCCCGGAGAGGGCACTCAGCCTAACCACAACAGCCACCATCCAAAACAGTGACCATGCTGTTGGCGGATCAGCTCAGGAAGTTTCTGCCTCCAGCCCATTTGCTTGTTCTCACCTCCTCAGCCAAGTTCAGTGCCAGATCAGCTGTTTGGGTGACAGCCCTATGAGCAGGGAAGGAGAAGAGAGCAGCAGAGGCAATTTTAAGTCTTCTCTGAAGTCACTTAGCTTTGAAAGCAGTTGATAAAATTAACAACCCTAACAGAAACTGCCCACTGCAAACAGCAACCAAATAAAGCTGCTAGTTCCCAAATGGCTGATGACCAAGCCACAGCTGCGCCGGGTGGGGGAGGAGAGGGGGGAAAGCGCGCATGAATCCTCGAGTGAGTCACTCACTCCCTGCATCCCTGCTGGCCTAGATAAATGCTGCTGCCAGTCGATGATGGGTGCTGCAAACCGACTCTTAAGCCCGCAGCATCCCTGCTGCTCATCTCCTGGTGAGCACAAAGCCTGCACTGAACAACACCATCTTTGTGCAAGTGGGCAAGCAAGAGAGATAGTCACAATCACCATTAGGGCTCAGGTGTTCCCATTTGGCTATGATTGACTTTTATGTCTCTTCTTGTCCTTGCTCCTGCTTTCAGGAATTGTCCCTCAAGGGCTGAGATCTCAGGCAGATGAGGATGTATTATAAAGTTTGCCCATTTAGACAAGGAAAATACCGAAAAAAGTGAGAAAGCTAATAGATAATAAAAATAGTAATAAAGACACTGTGTAGGATGTTGCTCTGAGTCCCTGCACTGGCATTAGTTTGTTTACAGTGCAGGATGCTCACTTGTACCATCTGAGCAACAAGTCCTGGTGGATCACATCAGAACTGCCTTACCTCGATGCAGAAGTTTAGGATGAAGGCAGAATTACCCAAAGCACAAAATGCATTAGAATTAAGAGCAAATCATATCAAGTCTATACCACATGTAACATCTCCACTACAGATGCACCAAGGTCAGGGAACTGGTCTAAAACAGACACTCCAGCTAGTTAGATCTCTGTTAAGACAAAGCCTTAAACGCTGTAATACCGAGGCACCACAGCTGCAAATCCTGCAGTCACGTCATTCATTGTTTCAAGAATCAAGGAGTTGAAGTAAGTCCTGTGCCCATTGCAATCCCTGTGGGACAGCTATTAAAGTTTTAACTGTCCTCACCCCCTGAGAATGTGACAGATTTTTTTACCCTGGTTTCCCAAGTGTACAAATATGCCAGAGGGAACACGGCAAGAAAAGGAAAAGAACCTTGAAGGAACAGAGTCTCAATTAGCTGCATCTACAACACTGGTGTACATGCTGGACATTAAGAATTTCAAGAAGCTGGCTAGCTGATACTCATATCAAGAAGAAAAGGTCAGGCCACAAACTCCAAGTTTCAGGCTAATGATGCTACGTTTTGCAATTTTCTAAATTCTACTTTCTATGTGACACAGTTCTGAGAACTTCCCTCATGACTCTTGGTTTTGAAATTACAAAACAAATAGAACTCTGGGCAAAACACAGTTGTACTCACAGTTAAAACTAACAAAGATTGCACTGGTGTCTCCTCCAAATCATTATTGTAAGTATTTCAGAGAATCCAAAGAAATAAAAGAACAGCTTATCCTACATCTAATCCATCTTTCCCTCTGGCCTGAAGATATATGTTATGGTTATTTTCCCACTCCCTACCACAAAAACACCCCAAACATTTTAGATGTAAATGTAAAACTTCCTGCCTGCAACTTTTGATACATGCTGGGAAGACTACAGTGTTGCCACACATGGTTAAAAGCAAGGAATATACCAAGAAGAGAGAGCAGCACAAGGCAGCAAGTAAGGTCCTGCAAAGGGTACCCGCCTCAACACAGGGCACATTAACAACAAATCCTACCAAGTACACATATATGCAATAGCTCCATAAAGGATCACTGATATAACTAAATACTGACAAAAAGTCAATGGATTAAACTACTTGTGCAGTCTTTATACAGCTCCCTATGCAGGTGGAATTGCTTGAAAGCTTTGATGCCAGGTTTCTCTAATGAAACAGCCAAAACAAGCATATTTGAGCTCCTTTACTGCATTAGTAAAAGTGAAGAGGAAAGAGATGATCATTTCTACAGCCTTCAGACCAACACATCACACACTGAGAAACAGCAAGAGAATGAATGAATCGAGTGGTCAAGACACGAAGTACTGCCTATCGTACCCTAAGACAGGCAAAGCAAACTGACTTACACTAGTCACAAGCACTCTGTCCAGTCTCAGCTGAGTACTCCAGTGCACTGCTTCTTCTGAAGCACCCAATGCTGCTGCCTGTTCCAAGAAAACACCTGGCTAGCAATGCCGATGTGCCAAAAAACAGGCTAGCCCAAAATAATGATGTATTCATGAGGCTTCTAAAATCTCCTGAATGCCAAGATGTCCTGCCTTAAAAAGTTCTGTCTTCCACCCAGCTCTAGCAAAGGTATCCTAAAGCAGCAAATCCTTGCTTTAGAAGAAAACGGTCCAGGGACTCAATGAACTATGGAAAGGCAGAGGAAAGCATCTTGCCATTATACTGAGCTCATGTAAAAGTACAGCAATGGAAAAATCAACCAGTGGACTTGGAGACCTGGGACGATGTCTTTATTTCCTTCTATCGGTCAGCTTGGTCCATCCAATACCAGTCTAAAGTAATCTCTGCTTAACTCCCCTAAGCATGTGGCTCCTGAGCACAGAACATATGTCATGTGCCCCACTGCTTATACATCTGTGACAGAGGCAGATTCATATCAACGGGCTCAAGTCCTGCTTGTGCAGTTAATCACACTTTGTCATATTTAAGGGTGGCATTTCTTTAGCCTAACTCTGAAGCCTAGGGCAAGAGACTGCTCACTGAGCTGTCAAGGAGACCAAGAACTCAGAGATAAAAGGTCTGTGGGAGGAGGAAGCCACTAGGATTGTTGAACCTGTGTGGGATAGAGCAGGGGTCTATGTTCTTTGGAGATAAAAACATTTCTAGGAGAAACAGCTTGCTGCTACCAGCAATTATGCTACTTTTTATATGGCAAATTTGTTTCAATTTCATGACTGGAGTTTGAATTAACGTGTGATTGATTCCAGTACAGATTTCTTGCTTTTGAAGTCCAAGTTTCCCCTCTTGTATTCCTTCCATCTTACCGTAATTGTGGACTCTTTCCTTACCTCACATTTTAACCAACAGATTTGTGCTTATAAATAAAACTAATTTTCATTTTGAAATATAAACAACAAACTCCAAAGGCCTATAGAAAAAAATGCATACTTTGTCTCTTTATAGTAAAGTCACCAAGTAATTTTATATAAATCTCAATTTAGAAGGCACCCAAAAGACAGCTGAGGGCCACTGCTGGTGACCTCTGAAAGTCAGGCAGGACCATAAGACTTGGCTATCTCCACTTGTGTGTACAGACTGGCTAATGAGATGCAGGAGAGCAGCCCTAGAGAAAGAGATCTGAGGGTTCTGGGCGATGGCAAGTTGAACATGAGTCAGCAGTGCCCTGGCAGCCAGGAGAGCCAAGTACATCCTAGGGGGCAACAGGCACAGCACGGCCTGCCGGGCAAAGGAGGGGATTGTCCCACTCTGCTCTGCACTGGGGCAGCCTCACCTCGAGTGCTGGGGGTAGTTCTGGGCACCACAATTTAAGAAACATATAAAGAGCATCCAAAGAAGCACTATGAAGATGGCAAAGGGCCTTGAGGGGAAGGCTTATGAGGAATGGCTGAGGTCACTTGACCTGCTCAGCCTGGAGAAGAGGAGACTGAGGAGAGACCCCATTGCAACTCAAAACTTCCTTGTGAGGGGAAGCAAAGGGGCAGGTACCGATCTTTCCTCTCTGGTGACCAGTGACAGGACCTAAGGAAATGACCTGAAGCTGAGGGGAGGTTTATGTTGGACAGAAAAGGTTCTGCACCTAGCGGGTGGTTGAACCCTGGAGCAGGTTCCCTGGGAAGTGGTCACAACACCAGCCTGACAGAGTTCAAGGAGTGTTTGGACAATGCTCTCAGACACCTGGTGAGACTCTTGGTGATGGCCCTGTTCAGTGCCAGGAACTGGACTTCAATGATCCTTGTGGGTCCCTTCCAGCTCAGGATATTTGGTGATTCTATGGTTCACTTCTACAAGCACCCCAGAGACCTGCTAGTACAAGCGTAGGCAAGAGCAAGCAGCTAGCCTGCCACAGGAGCAGCAACTAAGGTCAGTCATAAGCTGGATATAAAGAGAGGGTGGGGAAAGGCTGCAGTGAAGACTTGGTGTCATACCAGGACAGGCAGAGAGAGCAACCAAAGAGAACAGGGAGCAGGATGGGAGGTGCAGAGCAAAACAGAAAATGAGGCACGATCCTGCCTGACAAAGGACAAAAAAAAAAATCTTTGTAACATTGCAGTGACAGTTAAACTACTACTCTAGCAACATAGAACTGCCAGAGAAATGTTACACAGGCTGGTTTGCACAGAGTGGGAAGGAAGAAGATGCACTTGACAGCCCCCTCAAAAGAAGACACATGGTCTCACCAAGTACTGCTCTTCTTTGCTCTCTCCAGAAGGTTCACAAGGCAGGGCTGGAAGGACAGTATTTGACAGCATTAAGATATCTTTTCCTGTCCTTGCTGCCTTGAAAATAGAAATATATCTGAGGTGCAAAACAACCTGACCCAACTTACAAGCAGTTTTCTAGGCTTCTTTTCAGAAAAGGTCAGTGTGACAAGGTCAGATCGGCTTTTATGGAATCTGCTTGCCAAATCCAAGACAGCGCTCAAGAACATTATTGTTCCAAGTCCCTTACGGATCTGTCTCCAATGATGAATAACCTTTGAGACCATGAAGACAATTCAGAGCAGGGTACAGAGAATTTCTGTGTGCAATTTTTCTATTTGATATACCATTTCCACCTAAAACTAAGCTTTCTATTGAATTACAAGTCCTTCTTTTTAATGATGCACTTACCACATGAGTTGAATCTCTCTAGACATCTTGGTGAATATAGTTTCTGGTTCTTTAGGGTAGCTTGTTAGCATACTGTGTGTATCTGTGAGGGCCAGATAGCATGGCACTAGCACAGTGAGCTTTCTCCAAGAGCTTTTAGCAAGCCCACAGGCTTCCTAACCTGCAGGCTGGCAGCTGTCTGTTAGTAGAATGCCAGGAAAAAAGTAGGCTGCCCCTTTACAAGGATTAGGTGTGCAATCAGGAGCAAGTGTCTGAGCACAGTCCAAATGTACAGGACTAACTGCATGCTGTCACACATCCAAACAAAAAAATTAATGAAAGGGTTGATTCTCCTGCATTATAGACATGACACAGGTTCCAATATGAGAAACAAAGACCAGCATATGGAACAAAAAATCACTTTAGGAGTGCACCATGACTCTCATAAAAAAATGAATACACAAACTACCATCTAGAATTAAGTACCACATGAGAAAAAGGAGCAATAAGCTGCCTTTTGTAAAAGACCTGCATCACCTGCTACACCACTGATAAGAATAAAATAAAACAAGAGGAAAGAGAGCTCTCAGCAACTGCATTTATATTAGTGAGATAGGAGGGGAAGGGAGAAAAAAGCCTTCATTAGTCACTGATAGGACTGATAGGATAAGTTGTATTTACAAAGAGTGCACTAGTTATCCACTGTTTTTTTTCCAGAGGAAGCTGAGGAGGGCTCTATCTTCCCAGCTTCCATGGGAGACAAGGCCTCCATGCCCCACAGTGCAGCTGCTGCACATTTCCTTCCAGAAAGTGCTCATAATGGCACAAGGTCTTCATATTCCTTCATCTAGACACGGCCTTCTGCTCTCTGACAGACACCGACTAGGAAGATGCAGCTGGAAAATGGATCCTTCCAATTGGCGTCAGCCCACACTGTCTCAAGGCTTGGTCTATTAAACACACATCAAAACAGCACCGCCAGCCCTGGTGGGGGGAAGACGCAGGAAAATCCTGAGGCTGCAGCTTCTCTAGTAGCTGTCACTGTTCTCATGAAAGATCATCCACAAAGGAAGAGTGCAAGGCAAGCAATTCAAATGTTTTGAAAAGACAGCCACTCCTCTTTTCCTCCCTAAAGTTGCAGCATGCTGCAGAAAGCCCTGAATACACAGACACTCTTCCCTAGCCAGGGCAGTTTGAGGTGTCTGAACTACACTGTACTTCTGCATGGCTTCTATGCCTGCTCCAACTTTCTGAGCACAGCTCATCCCCAGCAGTCAGACAGGAATCATCTCTTCCTGCACACCTTCTTGTTCTATGTTGGCCAATAAGGAAAGCTGCAGCAAGAAGGACATGCCCCTCAGCATGAAGGGAGCACCAAGGAAATGCTGCTGCTGTGCTTCCACCAGCACCTGCAGAGAGGTTCACATTCCAGAGGGCTGGAGGGTCAGGCAGGCTGAGGAATGCAAGAGTAGTCACAGAGTAAGTATGCTGTCCCTTCAAATGTTGAGCTGTTATCAACTCTTCAAGAGTTTCTGAGCTGTGGGGAATCTGCCTCCAGTTCACATGAACAATTCTACAAAGTTCTCAAATTCCTGAGAAGAGGGCTGCCAGGTCAGTGCGTTTTACTGCTACTATACCAAAAACCTATTCATTTCTGCTAAAATAAAAGCCAAAAAAAACCACCAGGAAAATCAAACCTGTAACCACACTCTAGTTTGCCCTGCTAAAAGTGATTTTGCTGCCTCCTTCTCCTGCCCAGCCACTCATTCATCTTCACACAAAACAGCAAAGGGATTACGCAGATGTTGCTTTGCTATCCTGACCTTCTTAACCTATGCCCACATGCCATCAGTGATGTTGTGCGTTCACTGTCCCTTCAACCATACGTCAGAGGCTAATTCCCTTCTGGCTGTACCCTCATTCAGGAGCTGGATGATAATTCTCATCTCCTGCTACAGAGCTTCACAGGAACAGAGACAGGAACTCCCTGCATCAGTACAACTGAGGTTTGGAGCACAGAACTAGTTGTAAAGCACAACAAAGAAGGACAACACAGCCAGTGTATCCAGAGTTGTGTCCAGCTGACGAGCAGCAGGAACACTGAAAAACGGAATACTCAGAGAGGTAGTCCATGGCATGGCCAGCATAGAGCATCTGTGGATGTCTGCCTGGGGAAGAGTAAGTGGGGGAGGGAACTGCACCATGAGGGACAGGATTTCACTCTAGTGCTCAGTAGAAGCTGCCGTTCAAATGGAGCTAAGGCTACTGCAAAGGAGTAACAGAAGGTGGCTGAACCACCAGTTTGCATGCAAGCTGTTTCCTTCTTCTGGGTAAGTCTCTGTCTAATCCAGAAAAAGAGGCTGCACAGGTCTTGAAGAACAAGTCAGCAAGGATTTTCACAGTGATTACTTGACCACACTTAGGGACACAGGAAAGTTGCATCCCATCCAGCATTATAAACAACCTTCACTGTCCACTTCCTGCTTCACAGAGCCTGAGATGCTAACAGCAGCCTTGAATAAATCCATGGATCCATGGTGATATCTACAGTGGGGAAACAGCCTTGATTCAGAACAGCATCTTGATAGATCTACAGCTGAGGAGATTCCAAGTGAACAGGAGGAAAGATTCTGAAAATTGCTTAGCAAACTGGAGGAAGCATATAACAGACACAAGACCAGGTGGCAGGGAAAGGTCTCTGGCAGGGACAAGAGGGTAACTTCTGCATGGCCATGACTGCAGTGATCACAGTGAATACTGCTGGTGAACTTTGTGTCAAGAGCCAAGCACCAGAAAAATGAAATTCACAGAACCTGTCACCACATCTGACAGATCACCCAGAGCATGTAGGGAAGCAGCAGGTATCTCTTATTTTGATTTCAAGAATCCGGTGATCTTGGTTTCAGCCTTCCCATCCCCACAGTTCTCCCCTATTTACTGCAGTGCTTGAAGCATCTGCCCTGGGGAGCTGTAGGGCTAACATGTCCAAGGGGCAGAGTTGAGTCACCTTTCCAAGAACACAGTTTTCTCTGGAGCTTTGTGAGGAGAGAGAAAAACCCCAAACAAACAACAAAAACCAAGGCCTCTTCAAACCACAACTCAACAATCCCACTGCTGAAACTTAGACACCAACATAGCTAATAATTCCCACGGTTGTATTCCTTTGTCAGGAAAGGTGTATGGAGGAGCAAAGAAAGGAATACTACAGCACACATGAGTTACTAGGCTTTGTGGTCACTTTCCTAGTTTTTAGATCCCTTTTTCACATTTCATAAGCCATGGGAGTCATGGTAATTCCCCATGCACACTACAGCCTTAGTGCTATATTTCCTGACCTCCAGGACATTAAAAACACCAGCACCCCTAACACCCCACAGCTAGCACAGGCTATCAAAATCCTTTGGTTTTCTAGAACCCTCTCTGCTACTGTGCCACGAAAGGACAGATGGATGGCTCTTGAAGTGTCTTCCATCCATCTGCTTCCTCACCTCAACTAAGAGGACAGAAATCAGCTGTCCCTTGGATCTCATGATGATGATTAATCCAGCATCGTGGACAAGCTGTTGCCTATAAAGACTCCAGTGATCACACAGATTTTTCTCCATAGGTTAGAGAGAAGAAAAGTTCCAGGAGGCTGGGCTTCAGTGAACGAGACTCTGTGCAAGGGGATATCATGAGCAGCTGTCCTCTGAGAAGCCAAGACCTTCACTTTAAAAGTACAGCTGCAGAGAGAGAGATGGTGTAAAACTGAAGTGATAAGCAAACTGCATAACAATTTCCTCTGGAGCTGGCACTCATGAGCAGGAGACAGACACCCAGCTTCTAATATTTTTCCTGCTGGGCACCTTCTGTCCTTGCAAAAGAACTCAAATATTTATGGAGATGTCTACTCCACAATCAAAGGTTTAATCACAGCGTGAACATACGTATCCATATTAGCACTACACCTCACTAGCAATACTAGTAATAGTGGGATTCATAGACTTGAACACAAATTGTAAGGCCTGCAGGGGACTTACATATGTGCCTAAGCTGCTAGCCTCCACTGAAACCCATATCACTGGGGCTTCAGTGCTATTATCCCTACAACACTGAGAACAAAGTTAGTGAACTATGTCCTTCATGCTGCATTCACACCTTCTTCTACACTACCAGCAGAAACTCAGCTCTCTCTTCATCGGCTTAGATGCTTAGTACTTGTGTTTAGACTAAGAGTAGCACAGTAAAAGGAATGGACAGAGGGAGAGACAGAGAGAAAATACAGATACTGAGATATTACTAATTATGCTTTGCTTGTCCAGTCCTGTGCATTTTCACTCTCAAACACTGAGCACATCCAGAAACAAAATTATATAATAATAGTGATTGTATAAATAAATAATAACATAAAAACACATCAAAAGGGAGAACCACATGAAGACCAGCTCCAGGAACTCACAGCACATGTGGGTGAAGTGATTACACTTCCTCTCTCACAACTCCACTGTCCACAGTCAATTTCATTTTCAGTGCAATGAGCAGAGAAGCTGCAGGTGAGTTCAGTCACACACAGGACTGGTCCCCCATCTCAGCATGCTGGCAGTACTACTTCCTCATTCACTGTGATCACTCCCTTCACCTGCCTTTCTACATCACGTCAGTCAGCAGGATGGGGCAGCACTGCTAGTTACTGTGCTCAATTTATGGCTCAACTCTATACTTGAGTGTGCTATTCCTAGGTTGAGTTAATGTTCTCCCAGGTCTGACAGTCAGAAGAGATTGCAAAAAAACAGACAAACAAAAAAGAGGCCAGGCCTCAAGCACCCAGCACTGCATTATTTTCCTTCCAAAAGGTAGGCATCAGAAAGAAAAGAGGCTTTCAAAATTATCATTCTGAATTTTAAAAAGATTGGGCCACCCTCAAAGGCACATGGACAGGAACAAAAATGAGGGTACAGAACTGAAAGAGGCTTTGGATCAGGAAGGTCAGAAGAATGACACCAACAGAGCCATCATCAACAGGACTGAACTCCATCCCAGTTAAGCATGTGCTTGTTGTCCCACCAGCATGCTGCCAGGAGCTCAGGAGTCTGAACCATGCTCAAATTACGAGCTACAGCTGGCTACCCAAGGCCACTGAGTCAAAGAAACTGAGAAGCAGATCACCCATAAACACACAGTGCTACTAACTGTGGATGTGTGTTTTGGGACTTCTGGAACAATGAGGTCCACGAGGGCTCAGGTTATTGCTGGAACAAGAGCAAGCCCCCACCAGCTGATTGTATTTCCTTCACTTCTCTTCATCAAAACACATAATTTAAGAAAATAATCAACCCTGCTAACAAAACTGTAGAATGGCTGAACACACACCTTTCTTCCCTTAAAATTCACACAGTGTAAGTCTGTTTTAGAGTCCCCGAAGTTGGAGACACACATGCTAACAAAATTAACCACAGAAAATAACTAGCTGGACCCCTAGGGGTCTGCAAACTAGTTAATTTTGCAGGATCAGAAGTATGTAGGAAAGAGAGCAGAAGAAGGTCAGGGCAGAAGAAAACACTCTATTCAGTCTGCATCACTACCAGCCCACTACTGGGCAAAGAAGCAGTCACCAGTACTCCCATATCCTCTATCGTGCCACGTCAAGAAAGCAAGTAAAATACGAAGCCTAAGAATAAATGCAAAACCAGTTATTAGAGTAAAATAATATATCAGAGAGACCACTGGCCTCACCCAAGAAATCAACGGGATACTTTAAAAACTCACCAAAAGGGACAGACTTGCTTAACTGTTACAGCAAGCTTATACAAAAGAATCCTGTTAGTTTGTTTCAGAACTCTTCTGAGGCAACCGAGGGAAAGGCACCTGGGTGACAGGACCCGAGGAAAGAGCGGAAGTTCCCTGTAAAGCCCTGGTGGCAAAGGTGCTTGGGTGAACGGTAACAGCCTGCCCAGCTTGCTTTGCTCGCTGAGAAAGCACAGTGGCCTGCCTGCACATGCAAACCCACGTGCACGGAAGGCATTCCTCACAGCTCCAGCACTTAATTGTGAAAATATTTGAGTGACATCCCACCAGGGTACGCAGGAGACGTCGTTCTGCCCAATAGTCCAGGAAAGCCTACATCTTGAGATGCACAAAGGCAGAGAGGCAGCAGCTGAGGGGAAAGGTCTAGGGAGATTAACATGTTTATCTCCTCGCTTAAGTCTCTTACCGGCCAATGGTTTCAGCACGATGGCAGCAACAGGACTAAAAATAAGAACTCAGGCATTACCAGTGACTCACCGTGTGGGCAATGACACTGTGAGGGATCACGCAGATAACCGCTCCCACTCCCGGGATTGTAGGAAATGACTCGCCACAGAGACAAAGGACACACTGCATAGAGATCTCTTCATTCAAGTGATCTTAAGACTGTATGGCATTCTCTTCAACCATGCAGTAGCTTTAAATAGATAATCAGACCAATTTCAGACCCAAATGTTGGGTTCAGTACCTGACACGGAGGCTTGAGGGGATAGAAAACACCACCAAGACTATGCTTCCAGAACATTAAAATTCCCTGCTAGAGGTGATACTAACCACTGCTGGTCTTCCTTTCTGTCTGGATCATGTCTACCAGTAAATAAATTTCATAGGCATAGCAATTCCAGGATGTTACATTAGAAGAGTTCCTTCACCAAAGGCTAGTGCACATCAGCAAAGCTAGCACCACAGCAAGGCAGTGTTTACCCTAAAGAACCTCACACTTCCTCCAAAAAAGCCCATATACCCATTAGAGAGTATTTTAGTAATTCAGCTGCATAGAGGTGCAACAGCATCTCTAATTCCTCACGTAAGCTACTGGAATTGAGGGTTTCAGTGGTACAGCTGTAGGAGTTAACATCCCACTACAGCACTGATGTAGTACCCCAACTTCCTCCCTGAAAGGCCACAGCTAAGATAAAGCCAGATTTTTTTTTAGTATCTCTAGGGAAAAAGAGATCACTCTTCTGGCATTGTCTGTGGTGCAGATTTGTCCAATGGCAGGTACAGGAGATCCCCTTGTTGCAAAGCTGGCAGTCACGGCAGTCACATCCTTCCCCTGCCTCTTGCTAATGGCCTTGTATCCTCTTTACTTTTGATGCTGACGCAAGCACTTGTGCAGCAGCGCGCTGAACTGGATAACTGAACTGATCCATCATTAACCTGGTTCACCACACACCTATATAAAGGATTTATGCTAGTGCAAGGAGGGAACAGCCAGAAGAAAGGCTGCTTCTTTCAGCAGCGGCAGAGCTCGTGCTGGCTGAGACTGCTCATGTTGCTATGGGGCACAGTTCAACTACCCTTTGCTGTGGTACTTCAAGATACTGCTCACACACAGTTCATGTCAGACCATGAGATGTTCTAGCCTCCTGACTGAATTACCCCTGGTTTCTGATCCATCATAAGAGAAAACTGTTCAGTGCTCCCCTAATATTCTCCTTTCATAACTTCTGGCACTCATAAAGAGGCCATAATTTTTATAAGTACATGGGGAATATCTATCTTTACCATCCCTGCCTCATGTAGTGAAGAAAAATACTCAGTTCTGGAGATCAAAAAAGTAGAATGAGAATATAGCAATTTATTTGAAATTTGCAAGGAGTCAGATACTGCGCCTAAAAGAAAGAAATAAAATCCCATCCATAGAATGAATACCAGGATATATCACATGCAATCTGGATTGTATGAAAGCAAATAGGACATTGCTATTGAGACAGCAGTGCTCAGAGATGGGCTGTTCAGCAGTCAGTGAAACACAGCGATTTCCTAAGAAGTAATTATGCAGTTGGCTGCTTACAGTCAGAACCAAGGACCTCTCCCATGAGAACAGACACTGTGTGATATCCCTCAGATTGCCTACTGCTCTTTAACAAAAGCAGCCAAAACTACAGTGTACCAACTCCTAAATCTGCATTCAGCCCCCTCTCACGCATTCAATATACTGGAAAACTTGCAAGGAGCAGCATCTCCTCCCATGTCCATAAGCATAAAGAGCAATTCTCTCTCCAGCTCAAGCTGGTCAGGAAACCACCAGGTCAGAGCACTGAGGCATTCACAGCATCCAAAATTAAAACTGGAGACAGCTAAAGCTTCCCAGTTTGCCCAACAAGAACTGAGCCACACATCAAGAATTATTCAAATATTAGAGAAATAGGACACTTGACTCCGCAACTAAAAGAAATGGAAGCTTCAAGGGAACAGCAACTTATCCAGAAAAGCACATCAGTGTCTGCTTTTGTGAGAAGCTCTTCTTTATTACAGCCTATACATAATTCTGCACATTAAGGGAAAAATCACGAAGATGGCTCCACAGGAACAAAGGAAGAGAAGACATGTCTAGGGAAAGCAGCTACCAAATAGCCCAGGCAGATATGGGAGGGAGGCGTTTCAGAAACAGAGCCAGGTGGGAAGTGCTGTGCCAGACTCACACTGATGGCAGGCTGCACTGCTGTGGGCTAAGATAAACCTGTCTTGGCCTCTCTGATCTGCAGCACAGGGAAGACAAGATAAACAGAGTCCAGAGAGGGAAAACACCCATTTTACCAAGAAAAGAGGGGATTTTGAAGAGTTTGCTTTGTTTATCAAATAAGCAGGTCCTCATATAGGAGCACTTGGGGCAGTTTGCTTCCTGACATCAGAGGTGAAAGAGGGCAACATATCTCAGAAAACCAAATGTCTGCTGCTCTAAGGTGCTTTTCCAGTCTTCTCTGCCTCCTGCTGAGTAAACGTATTTTGCCCAATCCAGCTATTCTGACAGAAGACCGTCCTTAGGAACTTTTGGTTGCCTTCATAATAACAAGACACATCCTTTAGTCTTAATCACTGGGCAAAATCAGATTGCAACTCTGTGATCAGATGCTCCCAGGAATATAAGTCGGACAAGAAAAACAATGAGTCATATTTTGGCAAAAATACACCAGATCTTTATTTTGCATCTTCCTGTGTTCGTCAGTGCAAGGCTGCTTCCCTCTGCTCCTCATACTTTTAAAAGAGCAATAACTATCACCACTCTCCCTCTCCAAGAAAAAAGCTTTATTATTTCTTTTGATTTTATGCTGAAACATCATATTCCCAACATGTTAACTGTCTTCACCATGTCTGAATTATGCAATAGGAGAATTCAGATTCAGCGCCAATTTAAGATACAGCTTTGTTCTGTAATTCCCCAGCCTATGACTGCAATTCAGTGGTCCCACTACCACTGTCAGCTTGGGATGTACTTTGAGATCCCTCAGCTTATGAAATTTTATTACAAAGATAAAATATTTGCTCCTGGTTCAGTCCGTAAGATTCTGATTAGCAAAGCTCTAAGGGCATCACTAGAAGAGCTCTAATCATCTACCTCAGTAGACCAGAGTGACCCAAAACATGACAGCATATTAGCAAATATTTCATGTTTTAGGAAAGATCCTTCTGCTCAGCACACAAATTGTTAAAGTCTTCATTTACTATGTAGAAAATGGATGTTAACATATAGACAGGTAATGACTAAGCATCAAGAAGAATTTGAAACACCCTTCAAACAAAATACAGATCTAGCATTTCATACTGGCTGCAAAAAGAACACCTAGGATTTCCTATGACAACTTCTAGCACAAGATTTTCAGACGCTTTGAACAACAATTAACTTAGCCTAATAGCTCCAGCCATAACAGAATACACAATTTTACAGAAACACAGTCCAAGACTCAAAATTGTCTGCATTCTAAAAGGTTGAGGCCCAGTATGACTCTCTGCTTTTCCACAGATGATGCCTGCCCAACAATCTGACTTGCTTTGACCAGACATTAGCTACTTCTGAAAGAATGGAGACAGACAGGAGAGAAAGGATGAAAAAAAAAGAGGGGGTATTGGGCTTTCTGTCTGAATTTAATACCAAACCTCAGCAGACACAAAATGCAATGACTGCCTTATCACCTTATTACACAAGCTATGAGTAAGGTTTTTAAGAAAAAGGGCAATATTGCCCCAGAGATACCCATTTACTATAGGTGCTTCTAATAAAGAGCACTTCTTGGTGTCTCCTCTTCCATATCAGCTACACAGAAACTATGCTCTAATATCCAAACATTAAATGCACTTTGAAGTGGCACCCAGCTATTTATCCCAATTCACTGTAGTCAAAAGACATTCTAGACATCTTGGAAGTGATGGCAGATTGCGACAAATTGCATCTTTGTTCATCATGCTCTTTTGCATACTTTTCACAAGTCATAGAAAGGGACATAGAAGAAGAAGTGGCAGCTACTGCAAAAGGCATTATCTCTTAGCAAAGGATTCATAGATGGAAATGCCCTCCTTCCCTACCAGCCAACAGTTAACCCAGGAGTGGGAATAATAAAACACTGGATTGCAGCACTGAATGACCAAGTCAATGAAGAGAAAGAGGAGAAATATTTATACAGACCCAGTAGGCAAAACACATATTTTTAAAAATGGAATACCTAAGTTCTGTTCCAAAATACCTATATGTTAAAAAAATAGCAGAATTAACATTGTCTATGCAAATTAGTAGTGATGGCACATCATAGATGTGATTATAGAATACATGATTAGATGTTTGATCCCAAGGACTGCTCAACAATGGGAATGTCAAGATAAATTATGCCCAGTAGAAGCATGGGTGCTCAAGGCTTCCACCTCAAAAACAGACAAGCTAAGGAGAGCAAGAGGCAATTAATAAAGTCCAAGTTTTAGCACAAGCTTACATCATGGTATTCAGGTTTGCTGAATTACTTTTTCCCTTCCTTCTGTTAATACCTTATTAGAAGATATGAAATTCTAGGGGAAATCATCTCTGTTTTGATTTTTCAGTAAGGAAATCCCAATCTTTTCAAACACACCAGACTAAGGAAACAGAGCAGAGGCATATCCTTGCAATTCTGGGTCAAACTCACAAATCTTGGACTTGTGGCAGTGTACAGCAGGGGAGAGCAAGACCTGGAAAAGAAAAACTGGCCAAATGTGCAATGCAAAGCTGGCACTGGTGAGTAGCCTTGGCCATCAGGCCACAAAACACTTTGCACCAAGAACTAATTTCTCCTCTCACCTACAGAGCAGTGCTCTGCACACCGCCATTGGTGCTCTGCTCCCCGCTTCACTGCCAGCCACCTCCTCCATGCACTGGCCTGCTTCCTGTCTAACAATCTTGCAGCTTCACTGGGGATGCAGCAGCTCACCATGCAGCATATTTCTTGGCTCCATTTTAAAGGAAGCTCCCAGCCAATGTTCCTACATGCCCTAGGTATCCACTAGATTCCGATTTCCACATAGAAACAGCTTCAGAAGCCTGTTTTCAAGAAGGTGATTGTCTGCCCCAGATGGCTCAACAGTCTCTACAGTAGGGGTTGAATGCTCTATGGCAAACACTCCAACTCTTCCCTTCCACAAAGGATACATACATTAGCATATAAAATATCCTGAAAAATTACATGAACCTCCCAAAACCTGCTAGAGGCAAGGACAAAGTGGTTTGAAATGTTTTCTTTATAGCACAGAAACAGCCCCTCTGTAAGCAGACACTGACACTTTTCTGCTTAGCACCAGAGGATAAAGAGAGAAGAATCGCCACTGAGCTGGACACTGTCTGTCCATCTAGGATTGCTTCGAGCATGTGATCCTGCCACAGATGGCAGTTAATAGGATGGTGCCTTCTTACAAGATGAAGTTCAATTAAAACCCTGAGGGGTGTGGTACCATTAGCTTTAGTTGGCAGCCAGGGTACAGAACCAAGAAATTAAGTCTGTCTTCACTAATCAATGCTGGCCCCAAAGTGGGAGAAGAAACATCCCCTTTACATGAAAATCTCTCATTTGTCCTAAAATGTGCCCACTTTGTCCCACAGCATGGAAGTTCTCCCAACATACAGAACCTATAACCACAAAAAGCTGTAATTCTTAGCACAAACAGAGCAGTAACAGAACCAGAGAAATCCTTTTCAGTGGAGATGGACAAGGTGGTCCCATTCTAAGTGAAGCTATTCCAAGTCTGCTGGCTGGCATGACAGGCTGTCCTAGCTGAAAAGGAAATTACTAAAATGTACATGGGAGTGCAATACTGAGTGGGAGGACACCAAGGCAGGGATATAGGTAGCTTTCACTTCTCTAGACTTTTCCTGTAACGCCTTACTATTTATTCATATGAACAGCCATCATCCAGGCAGTCTCCTTGTGTCCTTTCCTAAGCAGGAATGTAGGGGTTTTTTGTATCTCAAATCCAATAAAATCATTGCCAATCCTCCCCTTTCCTTAAGCAGGATTATTCACATATTGAAAAGCAATGTATATCCTGTCTAACTAAAACAGCACATGATGCGGAGGTGGCAACACACTACAATACAAACATAGCCAGATGAATAAGTATGTAAAAAATCACTTTTCTACTCCATGCAACTCCTCTGTGTTGTTGACTCAGATGTGTTCATTTGAACAGACAAAAAAAAGGGTTTT
>VYZP01051654.1:2788-51013 GCA_013400635.1 Hypocryptadius cinnamomeus | reverse complement strand
TGAACAGACAAAAAAAAGGGTTTTACTACTGCTGCTCCCACTGAGGCTTGGGAAAGCAAAGCCAAGCCTACATGCCCAGTCTCAGCTAGGCTCAGTATGGGAAGCTCTTTAGCTCTAGAAGCCCGAGCTCTGCAAATCCCCAGCAGGAACTGCAGATCACGGGTACACATGTAGAAGAATAATTAGTTTCAGAGCCAAGACTGTGCTCCTCCCCACCCCCTTAAATTAAATAAGCCAAGAAAGAGTACACAGCCATCCAGTCATTCTTGAAGAATTATTTTTCTGACTAGCTCTGCACTTTAAGGATGCCATTTTTCATTATTGTTAATAGGTCTCATTAACTAGAAGCTCTTAAGCACAAGACCATTACTAAATGCAGTTTACACTGCACAAAAGCAATGCCCTTATTGTGGCAAGGGCAGGAGGGAAGGAAACAGTTTGCCTTTCCATAAATACCAATAATTCAAAACCAAGCACTGTTTTCTCTTCATTTGGGTTCACAGTTATTTCAAATTAGTAGACAGTTAAGAGAAGGATGGTTTTAAAGATCTCCAGTTTGCAATTAAGCTATACCTCATGACTTAAAAATGAACAATACTTCGTTTTAAAACAGAAGGTTTACTCAAGCCAAACTTTCAGACCTTTCTGGGGTTAATGATCACATCATGGATTTATAAAGATATGCAACCACACCCTTAAATTTCAGGCACATAAGCAACCTAAAGAAACAAATATATATTTCCCCCCTGCCTCCCCTCTCACATACAGACTGAACAGTGAACTCTCACTTCTGCTTAAAGTCTGAAATAATATGTGTATTTGGAAGCCCAAAGAGAAGCCTGAACAAAAATTTCACTTTTATGAAGCTACAGAACTACTGAGCACAGAGAAAGCTGGCTTCTTCCTAGAAGAGTCAGCCCAGGCTGACATTCAGAGAGATGTGGACGAGCTCAAGACTGGGCCCATGGGAATCTCATTATGTTTAACAAGACCAAATGCAAGGTGCTGCACCTGGCAGGGGCAACCCCAGGGATCAATCCAGGCTGGGGTATGAACCAACCCAGAGCAGCCCTGCCAAGAACTTGGGGGTGCTGGTGGATGAGATACTGGACACGAGACAACAACGTGCAGCTGGAGTGCTGCCTTCAGCTCTGGAGTTCCCAACACAAGGAGGACATTGATCTGTTGGAACAAGTCCATAGGAGGGTCACCAAGTTGATTAGAGTGATCTAATCAACTTCTCCTATGAGGAAAGGCTGAGAGAACTGAGATTGTTGAGCCTGGAGAAGAGAAGGCTTCAGGGTGACCTAATTGCAGCCTCCCAGCACCTGAAGGGAGCCCACAAGAAAAATGGAGAGGGACTATTTACAAGGGCATGTAGTGACAGGACAAGGGGGAATGTCTTCAAACTGAAAGAGGTTTAGATTAGATATTAAGAAGAAATTCTTCCCTGTAAGGGTGGGAGGCACTGGCACAGGTTGCCCAGAGAAGCTGTGCCTGCCCCATCCCTTGGAGTGTTCGAGGCCAGGTTGGATGGGGCTCTCAACAACCTGGACTTCTGAAGGATGTCTCTGTCTGTGGCAGGGGGGCTAGAACTTGATCTTCAAGGTCCCTTCCAACCCAGGCCATTCTATGATTCTGTGATTCCATGAAAATTATAATCCACTCAAGAGTCAGAGAAGTGCCTTCCCCACTTGTTGCAGTGTTTCAGTGCTTCACAAAACTTGTAGAATCACCAGGGCTTTCAGTTAGTTGACACCACTACAACCTGTGCATTGAAACAGCTAGCATATAATTTTCTATGGAGAAGGCTTGACATCATGCTCTTCACACTTTAAATTCAAATACTGCTTAACTCAAAGTGAATTTCTAGTCATGAAAAGACACCCTGTTTGTTTGGAGGTGACCAGCATATCATCCACAGAGAGAATCAGAGCAATGTTTATAGCTCCAGTGTAAAAAGTTAATTCCAACCATGCACCACATCGAGATTGTTCAGAGGACTGAGCCTAGAAGAATAGTGCTTCACATCCTCCTTCACAGTATTAACATTCTTTTATTCATAGGAGGTAAAAAACTGGGGGTGGCAGGAAAATGCTTCTTAAGTGTCTTTTATATAAACCTGCATCACACAGAATTTCTAAAAACAGTATCATGGAATCCTACATTTTCTTGAGGCTTTTCTTTTCTCTTCTGTCCTCCATCAAAAAACCCCAACAAACGAGCAGAAAAATTCTTTGCAACCTGGTGGCCAAAACATTACGTGCAATAGTGCTAGCATAGGTCCATGCATGAGCGTTAGTCCTCAGCAGCATTACATACTATGCAAACCTAAAGACAAAAACAAAGCTCAAGCACAAAAAGACAAATACGATTTCCAAAAGTGGAGAAAGTCAAGTCATGACAGGCAGTACTGTCAGCTCCTAAATTTAATATACACTCATTGTCAGACCTCTAATTCATTTTGCCTCGTGTTCAGTAACCAGTGGTGTCTGAAACCTGCTAATTCAGGTAGAATAGCAACAATACAACTTGCAACATGCTGGAACATTAGGACAGCCAGGTGGCAGAAAGGACAGACTGAAAAAGGATAGTGTCTGAATGTACATTGCTGCTTTTGTTCTGCTGCTGTTGTTTTGTTTTCATGGTTTTTCTTGCTTGTTTGTTTGAGCTTTTTTGTATCAAGATATAGGATGAATCATTCCCAATGCTGGAGTAGAACATCCATCCCTTCCTCCATCTTTTACTCTCCTGCTCTGGTGTCAGGAAAGCACCTTTCTCTCCAAAGGGAAATTGTAAATCTCTTGTATTCATTGCTGAAGTTATTAACTGTCAATTTAAAGAAAAAATAAAGACACGTATCTATGTTTCAGGATGATCCCAGTCACCCTGTACAAAGGAAAGAATGGATTAATCTCGCAATGCAAAACACAATCTGAAGAAATAAGTGTGTAAACCCTTTCCTTTTTTAAAAGCATTCCTCTTCAAATATGCTGACTTAAATTACACACAAGTTTTTAATTCTTTTTTTCTAATCTACAATATTTGTCTAAAGGCAACAAATTTGAAATGAATTATTGAAAAGATAAATTTTCCATTCATTGCATAACCACATTTGTTTTTATTACAGAAAGGGCAGACCAGAGCCTCTAACTAATTTTCACACTACACTTTAATTAACCTTAATCACATTCCACCTCTCCCTACTACTTTCCTTTTCCCTCTACTCTTATATGGCTATTCCTTGCATCACTGCCACAGTATGGTTTCTAACTGTCTTCTAAACAAAACCTCAATCACACTATTTGAAAAGTAAGCAGTATCCCCAGCATACACATTATTAAGTGTAGAATAGCTTTCTGGTCATTCCCTCATGGTTTTTATTCCTTCCCCTGGCCTGGCTTTCAGTTAATGACATGTCTTCAGCTCTGTCCCATAACTTCTCATTACTCCTTCTGATGAGCTAACAGTAATCTTCTTAAACACACACAAGATTTTATTCCTCCCTGGGTGGTAAAGGATGTTCTGCTCTTGAAAACTTCATATTAGTTTGACATTATCATATGGTCAAGAGGGCTAGCAGCAGTATGCCTTGTGCACCTACAGTTGTTTCCTGGGGAAAGACTTCAAATGCCTTAACCATGCATTAATATAGATGCTTCCAAATTCTCCAGGAAGGCAGAAACCTTTGCACTGACAGATTATCAGCCAAAAGACACAGCAAGAGAGGGGCAGGAATGCTTTCCTGACGGCATCCCATAATCCAAATTTTCACAACCAAATAAGTTACTTAGATCTCAAAATGCAGACCATTTTAGAGTTTACCTAAATTCTTGTCATGACATTGGGGTTTTCTTAACTCTTAGGTACAGTTGCTTATCTTAGAGATTTAAGTTTTCATTTTGGCCACCTTACTTTAACACACTTCAGAAAATAAATTATTGCAGATAGTACTATCCCTGTAGTTATGACTCATACAAGGTAATAATTTTACATCTAAGTGACCTCCTTTAATTTTTCTGATTGGTTTTCAAACACACACATGGACAAAACCATTGTGTGTTTATTGCCATGTAAGAGCCTTCTGTACCAACAGCAGTTACCTCTGATAGAGTTTTCAATCTTCTTCACCTGGAAAAATGACAGAAAGGGAGAGAGTCCAAAGGCATACCAAATATAACATATTTTGGAGCTGTATTACACAAACAGTAAGCAAATCAGAGTGAAAAGTAGTACAGAAAACACATCAAAATATTATTCCTGTAACCAGCAAACTATACCACAACTCCCTGTACTACTACGTGCTTTAGCCCACGTTATTTTCTGCCAAATGCCCACAGGTTTTTTTCTACCTACACTCTTCCTATCACTGTTACAGCAAAGAATATGACTTGGACTCTTTTCCTAACTCATCATGGCTCATTGCCAAGTGTTCTGGAAAGCACTTGAAAATTTGCATCTTTCTCAGTATTCCCAAGTGTAAAACAGGGCTAATACTTCCCTGCCCAGTAGTAGTACTGGGAGGACCAAGGACACTTAATGAAACCTGTTGATGCATTACATAGTTGACAGGGAGAACAACAAAGTAAGACTGAGGGTACGTGGTTAAAAAAAGCTGCCGGAACACTTTCCTGGTGGTGCAGAGGAGCACATTGCAGTGGAATGATGACATTCCTTCAGGTAGCGGAATACAAATTCTGGAAGGACAAAGCAGTGGGGGCAAAGAGAGCCAAGCTCCTGGAAAACAAGACTAAACACCCACAGGTGAAAGCACCCTGGGAAAAACTCAACTTGGAAGAGGAAGTTGCTGGCATTGACTCCACCTTTACGAACATATGAACAGAAACCATAATGCTCTCCCTGTGCACAAAGGTCTACAAAAGCTCCTTCTCAAACCCAATGCACTCCAATTCAGCCATCACTGTCAGAGCTGTCAAAGCCTGCACACCTACTGCATCCAGTCCCAGTTTTCCCATAACACAGCTGTACAATGTGGCTCTTGAATAAAATGCTACATGATAATGCAGCCACTGGTCACCAAACAGCTGGATTTCTTTTGAATGAACCAAGGAAATTTATGCTTGAACGAGAGGCACTCAGGAGGGAAACAAAACCTCAGAATTTCTGCATACTCCTAATACTGGTATTCAGCAGAACATCATTGTTCCATGCATAATGCCATCCTTCACTGCAGGAGATGCTGTGGGGCCTGTGTCCATGCAACACCAAGTCTACATCCATTGCTTCTTTTTAGCTATTCCAGCCAGTTGGGAGAAGGAAGGATGCTGGAAATGCCGCCTTGATTTGATATTTGAGAGACATGAATGAGAGAAGTAAACTAAATAGAAAATCTTCTTAAAGGCACAGATGAATGGCACTGCACCCCAGTGCTGAATGACTTCTCTCTGAAAGAGATAATACCTCTGTTAAAATATGCTCTTCTGACAAGAAGGAACATCAAGCCTCAGGGGATTAGAATAATTAGAAAAAAAAAGGTCAAACCATCTATTTTAAGGATAAGTTCCCCTAGCAATGCTAGGAGAACTTTAAATTAAACAGAACAAGCAGTAAATACAGAGCAGCTAACAGACATTTCAATGAGAGAAGACTTAAAATACACACATGTGCCACAGCAGATACCACCTGTAGCAGAGCCACCAAAATACTTCTGTACCAAAGAGCAAAGTGCACCATGTCTCAGTAAACCCATGTGGCAATTAGGAACACAGGCAGCAGGGACAGAGACAGCGTGGTTGCCTCCAGCTCCCGAAGAGTCCAAGAACTTCAGCCTGTGCATATAAAGTGCTCAGGCTCTTCAAGGTATTGTATGGAAGCAAGACAGCAAGAAAACATAATAAAAGCTACCACTCATTAAAAAACTTCAAATGTTAGGATTACTTAAAAACATACACTGGGTTATGCATGTATATTACACACATTGAAAGAAACTCTTTGTATGTAAAAGCATAAAGAGGAGTTTTCTAAGCACTGATAACTTTGAAGATGCTATCTAATCAGGGAGGAGTCTCCTCAGTCTTTCTGTAACTGGCTTTTCTTGCAGGCAGCTCACAAGTCCCTGTGTCGCACAGGCACAGCACCCACCCACTCGAGACTGCTGCCACCATCCCTGCACTGCAGCCACACGGCTTCCTGATCCCAACAGCATCAGGCCTGAAAACCAAGTTTAACTTCTCTGTTACCTTGATCCAAAGCCACTCAAGGGGCTTTGCTTCCTATGCTCTCTTCCAGGAGTACAATACAGGCACACAAAACTATTTCCACATCTCCACATCACCAATGTAACACTCCACATACACTTTTCTCAGACCCAGCTGCAGGAGATCCTGGTTTCCAGAGTTACACTAAAGCAACTTCTTCTAAGGTTGCTCCAAGAGGTATGAAGATTTCTTCTATCAGATCTCCAGTCTACCCAGAGACCAAATAACTGCCCATCCCCACCACTTCAATAAATAACTGCCCATCCCCACCACTTCAATAATTCCTTACTGAATGGTTCTTCTGAACTTGTTTTCCTGATTCAAGGCATAAGACTGAAAAGGAAAAGAAATGTGCTGCAATACAGAGAGAACAGACGTCTTCAAAGGAAGACACAGGTGCTCCTTAAGCCAAGTGTTTTGTCAGCCCACGGCCTTGGTCAGTTGAGCTTTGTAATCTGCCTGTATTACATTCATGTTTCGTTAGCTATAGCTGCCATAAAGATAAACTTTTTTGGGTGTTGCAAGCCACAGACCTGGGGGGTGGGAGAGGTGTTTCAAAAGAATAAGCACACACCTTCTCCTCTAGCCTAGACCAGCCATTTGGCAGCAACCCAGTGCAACATAATACATCCAGTACAAGGAGCAAATTGCCTGTGAGGGACCGGCCTGCACACTGACACACAGCTCTGCAGCACTGACATCCCTATATAGCAAAAAAAAAAAAAAAAAAAAAAAAAAAAAAAGAAAGTGCAGAAACAAATTCCACTGCAGCCAAAGAAAGGCTTTACTTATTTTTGATTTCTTTTGTTTTCTTCTTTTCCCCTGGGCTAATTCAGAGGCCCATTATGCTTTTAACAGGGAGTTATGCTGCACAGTCACTAGAGCTGTGTCCCTGAGTGCTTGCAATGTATTTGTAAGGAACTCATGATCTCCACGGGCACCCTTACAAAAGAAATATCAGGCATGCTGTCAATGAATTGGGAGCCCTTTCTGCATCTCAGTGACATTTTCATCACCATAACTGGCTACGGGTAGAATATCCCAGGAAGCAAACCCTAAAAATAACTTCTTACAACAAGTCAGTCCCCCAGCAAAAGGGGAGGGAACATTGCTTACACACAGTTAGCACAATTTGGTTATTACGAGAGGGACAACAAATATCCAGAAAACAGGAGAGGCAGAGAGGAAGCAGTGGAGGAAAAGTGGGTGTTGAATCATACATCAATTTTTTCCTGCATCACCAATGACTGTCAATTGGAAATGCTTTCCCAAGTGGAAATAAAGAAATTGAAATAGAAATCTGGAACCAAGTTTGCCCAGAATACTTTTAAATACAGTGAAGGAGGAAGCCTTACCTGCTAAGCACCAGAATGAAAAGTACTATGCACTCCCACAAGCTGCAGCCACTTTGGAGGAAGGTCCTTTAGGGCCCTCTCCAGCAATGACCTAAGGGGCCCTAGGAATCCCTGTGAGCTACAGAGGAATTTCTTCACCAGAATATGCTCAGAAACTTGTGGATGGGGAAGCAGGAAGCAATTGTACAAGTGCTCCTGTTATAGCTGATAGCCAGGCAGTCTTTCGAGGAGCTTCTATTTCCTGGAGAAGCAGAGGAAAGGCAGGGGAAGAGCAGAACAACAAGTGGTCCACTCCTCAGCCACATGCTTAAAGCTCCCCAGCCAGCCTTCCTGACATGTGCTGGAGGGGCTGCAATCCCCTCAGAGTTCCCCTCAGACATCTACCCCACTTGTAGCAGGGCTACTGCACACATGGCTCTTCTCCTCCTCCTTCCCCTCATAGCAAGTCACTCAGCAGCAGTCCCCAGCCTGCCAGGTGCAACACCTGCACAGCCAGGGCACTTCAACTGACTGCACCTGTGGGCTCTCTCCCTGACATCATCTCTTTGCACCAGCACATGGTCTCTCTGACAGCCATGTAACAAAAGACAACACAGTTATAAACCTTCAACCCATGGGGCCTCTGAGCACTTCTGACTGACATGCAGAAGCTCACAAGCAGCTCCAAATTCTAACAGGACATCCTGTGTAAGAAGGGAGTGTGCTACAAAGACATCCTGACAGGACTGGCCCTAAGCAAACACCTGGTTAGACTGTGGCAGAGTGAGGAAGGGAAAAGCATGACAGGATTTTCCAGTTCCAGGATTGCTGCCCACTGTGCTTTTCCACGTTTTCCTGCTCCTGAGTAGCTGATGCATACACAGGCACAGAAGGGAGGGGCTCCTACCATCAGCACTGTGCTGCCATCCCTTTCTCCTCCTGCAAAAAGTCTTTTCTGAACAAGTTTCCCTGTGCTGTGGGGAGGACCCAGCCACAACTGCAGATACTGGGCTCACTTGCACTCACTCCCTCTTGATTTACAGAAGTTCCCTGCTAACAGCTGCATTGCAGATGAACTCTCTTAAAGTGGACACGCAGTGAGACAGTAGGACACAGAGCTGCTCCAAAGGCAACACAGCCGTATCAGCACCTTCTCTGCTGCATTCACAGCAACTGTACATGTGCAAGAACTCCAGCAGCTCTGTCTTAAACTCACTAGGCACAGAGGGTCCTGAAGAACACAGCCTAACAAAGAGAAAGCACACCAAGTGAGCTTATTTCTGGACATAAGCTCCCTTCTTCTCCCCATCAGCTGATCACATCAGGTGTCGGTGGTTTTGGATGAACCAGCTAAGTAAGTATCAGACTACAGCCAGTGAGCAGACAAGGTAACAGTGCGACAGGGAGGCAGATCTCAGCAGTGTCAAGTCACTGCAATGCAGGATCCAGGAATTCAAAGATGCAGAAGGAAGAATTTAAGTTCCTCTGGCTCAGTCGAGCTGCATGTTGCCTTGTTCCTGAGCCAATCCCTGCTACTCCTTTAGATGAAGTAACTGCAACCATGAGACCCAAGTTTTGTTTCTAAGATAGGGAAGAAATTTTGGCTATGCTTTTCAATGAGAAAAAACTTCAGCAATTAACATTTCATAATTCATCGGGGAGATAAGAAACTTCTTGACTGTTTGTGAAATGGTGGGACGGAAAGCTCAGCTTCAGAACTACTGAAGAAACTAAATGTACATAACCACAAGGAGTTAAGAAGGCATAATGTGCTTCCTTAAAACTGTAACCAGGTCTGCAGCAACATAAACTGCTAGCAGCAACTAGAGTCACCTGAACTTGTTAGCAATATTTGATAATGATTATCAAAAAAGCCAACTGCCTTGGGCCCCTTTTTTCATACTTCTTCTTGCTGAACTTGGCTGTCTGGAGAAGACAAATGAGAGCTCAACTCCCAGTCTACTACTGTAGAAGTGCTTCCACACAAAGGACAAGCTGACCAACACTTCAGTCCTCTACATCATCCTAATTAAGTGCAAGAGCAATTCAGACAGACAGAGAAGGCTGTGGATCATTGCTCTGCATCAAAAATTTTAATCCAGGCAACTTCATAACAAGCAGCAGACACAACACAATACCCTAATCTGCAGAGCTGGCAGATTCTAGGCCAGATGACACACGAGTCAAACAAAAATGGGCAGAGCTGAAAACCACTTTTCAATCTGCAATCCAAAAATCAGGAATATTTAAAGTAACACAGGAGCGATGAATCACTACTTTAACTTGTAGTGAAGAAACACATCATCACAATCAAGCTTTGTCTCTGCACAGGCGTAAGTTATAAAATAAAGCTGTGCAACTTCAATGCTCCTAATCTCTCTGACACAATCTCAACAGAGGATATTTGATACCCAAAGCTTACATGGACAGGCCCTGAGGCAGGCAAAATTAAACTTATCAGCACACCAATTCTTTTGGCAAACAACAGAAAAGTCCTGCTTGGCATCACCAGGCCATACACTCTAGCAGCCTCCAAGAAAAATGTTCCAGGGGCCAGTATAGACAAGTTCCTCCTTCTACATCTATTTTTTTCCTCCAGCCAATGGGCAATTTCTTGGCCCATTACTCATGAAATGTTATATGCTTTGACATAAAGGAATATGAGGAAATAAATAAAATTTTTTAAAAAAGGAAAAAACCAACCAAGATACACATTTTCAGAATGGCAGCTGCTCTAACAGAGTAGAAACACAAAGTTTATTTGGCAGGCACTGGAGACCAATATAGGATGAGTTCTAACCAGCTGTTTTCCCTGAAAAAGCTTCCAGGGTACCCATGTAATTTGAAATGCGCATATAGAAAGTGCATCGAAGAGAGAGCACTGGACTGTCCCCTATGAAGTCACATTTCAAGTCAGGTGTATGAGATCAGGTCTCTAGCAGCAAACAGAGCTGGATAAACACACACATCTCACCCATCTCCAGAGCTGCAGGAAACTTTATAGACTAAATTCTGCTGCAGAGGCAAGGAGACCCCTTGTGAAAGAGAGGTCCCTGTAAAAGAACAGGGGACAGAGGAAGTACGCTAAAGTTTAAGGATTTGGCTCCTCAGTCTCCTTTTTTTCACCTCAGACATCAGGCTATGTCAGACTGCTTCTCCTTTTCTCACTGCTCCCCTGGGATTGAGAAAACCTCTTTCAAAAAAGAGTTGTCTTCAACATCAAGAAATGACATCTCTGTCTTCACAGCTATCACTTACCACAGTCTACACCAACTGACTTATCGGGGATGACACAGTAACTGCAGAAGATAAAGCACATCCAAACACTGAGTTACTTCATAAGACAAGCTGCAGCCTACACCAGCTAACTCAGGTGCTTAGAAGGGGAGTAGAAGTGAAGGAAAGGAAAGGAAAGAATCCTTTCCATAGGCTTTCAGGAACTGGTTTTGGAGGCTTAAAATCCTTGTTCTCACATATGGCCTGTATTCGAAGGATCTTAAAAAGTCCACTGGGATTTGGCCTGGTGGGAAAGACCTATATCAATAATTTCCATAGATATTAGTGTCTCACCCTGTAAATAAATGTTTTGAGTTGAAGAAGCCCTTCTAGAATGAAACTAGTTTTTATTACCACAATTCTATCTTACTAAGCCTTCAGACAAACATTTTATGCTGGTATATTTCTGTTCAGAAGTTTTCCAGGCACAGCCAGGTAGGTCTTTCCTGAAGCTGACTGCAAGAAGGTATCATAATAACTTGCAGTACTGCAAACAACCAAGTGATACCACCTTTTGCTATGGAGCACTGAGATTTTGGGCACTGAGTGCAGAGACCCCCTCACAGCTCTGTGTTCCCCAGCCAGCTGCAAATCACTAATTCTCCTAGGACCAGTCCTTATCGTGGTCAACCTCCACAAAGGAGGCTGCAGCACAGGGTTGTAATAGGACTTCCTCAGACTCCAGAGGAGGGAAAACTGCCAAGCTTAGCCTCTCTCATGCACTGTCTGCCCACCATGCTATCAGCTCTGATATGCAGGGACACTGCCCCAGCTCTGGAAAAGGAACAAAAGCATATGCAGGGTCAAGACCACTACTAGCCCTAGTAGTGTTGATATGGTTCTGCATCAGACATTTTCAATGACAACAGCCTTGTGCTATTGATGACAGTAGTGCAGGCTGGTTAGAACCATGTTTGATAGTCCACAATCTGCAGGCAACACTGAAACTTGATTTCTGTGAACTCTAGTGCAGAAAATCTCTAAGCACAAAGTAAAGAACTAGAGTTACTTGTAGGTATAGGGAATAGGGAAAAAGAAGACTAAAAAAGAGAGACCATCTTTTCCCGCTTCTTACTTTCCACCTGCCAAAGCAATGCAAATCCCGATGACTTATGCAGTGAAAGCAGGGTGCATTCACCCTCTTTTCAAAGAGGAAATCTGTCAGGGCAGTGTTGCTCAGAGTTTAGACCGGAGGAGGAATGCCAGTCTGCGTTCCCCCCTGCCATCCCAGTAGTATAGGAAAGTGAGCCTGGTATTTCTCACTAGGATACTGTCCTTCGTTAATTCATCACTCACCCTCCTCCCCTCCCTTCTCTCCTATGAGAAAGTTTAATCCTTTGGCTCACATGCATCTGGTAAATTTTTCAGTCCCTGTTTGCCACTGTCATCATGGCAACAGCCCCCAGAGATAACCCAGCAGCTCTGCCACAGCAGGCAGGCTGCTGCCACTCCCTGCCTGATCTGCCATTTAGCCTTTGGCTCATAAGCCCACAAAGAGCTGTGGCCACTCCCCGGCTCATCTTCACAAGCATATTCCTTCCTTAGAGATAAGTTTACATGGCATTTGTTTTTCTTTAAAATTAACTGTCTTCATTCCCACAATGCCTGAGACAATTCTCAGCTCAATTTTTGGGACTCTGACAGAATCACACAAATAATAGCACTGCAAAAAGAGATGTTACCTTTGCTGTCCCCAGAAAGAAAAGTTTTGTGTTTAGCAGTGAAATCACCTGTGGCTTCTAGCAAAAAGAAAAGCTAGCAACCTTCTCTGAAGCACCACACTTACCTGGACTTGTCCCAGCATCACAGGTAAGCACACTCCAGCCTTAGGTAAGACAAGGGTTCATGGCAGCGGAGGCTTGGACAACAGCTAACTCAGGATGGGAACTTTGGACGGGAGCAGCAGGACAGGGGGTCACCAGAGAGATACGTAACTCGTGCTCTCAGGAACATAACGCGAAAGTTATATGCACACACACATTCTCTGAAATGTCATCGCATTTACCCAACTCACATCTCAGAGATGGGGAATTCTCCCTCTGGCTCTGCCAGGAGCAGAGCAACACAGATCCTGACACCAGAAGTAAAGCCACAAGGTCATCTCCTCCTCTTCTGATTCCATCATAAAAAGGCAAGATACAACATTAACCAGCTCTCCTGACATCTCTGTATTAGTCTCAGACATCAGTAATCAGCCGTTTGCACCAACATCCACACTTCCCAATCTGGTCATCTAAATTGTGAGAGCAACAGAAATTGTACAATATTCTCTGGGAGGGAAGAAGAGTAAAGCAGCATTACTAAAGGGCTATTTTCAATCAAAGCATTATAAATTAATATAATTATGGGTTAAAGTAACTGATCCATGAGAAACAAACGAACATTCAAAATGAACTCAAAATTAAAAAGGAAAGAAAGGCAGATGAAGAGTAAAAGGCGAAAAAAACTAAAAGGAAATAAAATCTAACAACTATAGACTCAGATTCAGCAGAAAGTTAAATCCATGCTCCACTTATTTTTGGCTACTGTTAGAGTTCAGAAAGCTTACTTCTAAGATACTGCCAGCCCATTTCTTCAGAGGTATTCTGCAACTGTGCTCCAAAAATCATGCAGGCAGCAATACCAGAATGTTTGGGGAGATGTTACCAAAGTATAAAGTGGTATTTAAATTTAATAAAGTATAAAAAGGAACATGATGTCAGCCTAATTCATAGGGCCCCAATTTTTGAAGCATTAAGCTTATTGTCGTAAGGATCAGCAGCAACTGCAGTAGTTGAAGTTACAGGGTCGCATTTCCTCCATACACTAAATAAAACCCCAAAACATCTAGTGAGCAACTCAAAATTTTAAGGATGCATTTGCCCATCAGAAATCAGTGCACCTCTGTTTTCCCAAAGATGACTACTCCGAGCACTGACATCACTTCAGTTGCAGGCAAACACACAATGAGCTGAGATACTCCACATTTCCTTTCTACAGCATTCAAGGCTTCTTTCCTGTGCTGGTGACCCTCGTGCCAGGCAATATTGCCCTCTTCACCCAACCAAGCCAACAGCAATAGCTCACTTTATAGTCAAACACTGGCAAATGAGTGGGGGTTTTTTATATCTGTTATGTTGGTAAAAATCAGAAGATTTTAAGAACAGAGGAAACAAAAGAAACACCTGAAATACCAAAACAGGTGGACAGGTCAGAAAAAGTGGGGGGTGATGCCCACATTGTCAGGGTTGTGCTCATAGCACAGTGGAGAGAAATTTTTGCATTAGCATGCTTCCCTTTTAAAAATTGTCTTCACCCAATCTGGAGGGCCAGAACAACTAGAATACTTGCAGGGCGTGGAAAGGAACAAAAATATTGTCATAGTCCTCTCTTAAAACAGTGGAACAGTGGTGCTAACCCATTGTTGGGGAGGAGGGCACTCTTTAAAAATTTCTTTATGATCCATAGATGAATCCCCCTCTGCTAGTGATGATTTTGCTACTGTCTAAAGAAGGATTACATTTGGAGACAGTGAAATCTCTGTGATACACCGCAAAAAAAAAAGCAGATACTTTTTTCACTGGATCCTTCTTACAAGAACTTGAAGTAGCTCTCCTTACCCAAAATATCTACAGGCTGCTCAACACTCTGCTCTTCACCATAGGGACACCTACAAATATTTCCTGGCTGATCAGAGTAAATGCTCTAGAGCCAAGGGCTTTGGGACACGTGCAGGAGTTAGTCTAATCACATTTCTGCCATACACAAATCCAGTTTATATTGGGAAAATGAGAAACCCGACTCTCTCACCAAGCTCCTTTCTCTAACCTCGTGCAGAGGCAGTAGGAATTCCTGCCCAATCTGTGTGCCCACTTCCCCCCCCACTCCTCATTGTTAATGCCGGAAATTTAATACTCAATGTGACCACTGAGAAGACAGACACAAGCTGAAATCCTGTCTGCTCTGTTCCAGCTCCTTTATAAAATATACAGCGTAAACTGAGAGGCAACCTGGGGTAACCCCAACCATCACTAACATCCACAGTGGGAGGAAGCCAGCTTCTAGCCATAGTGAGCCACAGTAAAGCAAGGCTTCTACAACTCACCACCCCAACAATCTCTGCTGGCTCTCACGCCAGAGCACTTTCCTGCCTGTACTGATATGTTGGGGCAGGCAAAAAGCCAAGCTGACCCTCAGCAGCTCCCCACTAAGTTCCCAGGTCCAATCTCTCCTCCAAGGTCAGGGTCTCCTCTTTGGTACAAGCCCTCCTCTTCTCCAAACACTTCTTCCAATGAAATTTCCCCTACTGGTGTATATATACTACTTGAATCTCTCTTCCCCTATGCTGGGGACTGCAAGCAGAGGCAGATAGGAAGAATAGGGGGAGGCAGGCTGCTGGTGGGACGTAGAGGGCTGCTGTTTCTAACATCAGCTGAGCAGCCTCACCACCAGCCCCTGCCGCACTTGTGTGCTGTGGTGCAGAGTGAAGAGTTCAGCCGCTTGCTCCCCACAAGCCCATTCCACCAACTGATTCTTCCCCTGCAGCCATCCCGAGCACCCAGACTCTTACAGTCGCTCCATCAGGCAGTTCCCAGCCTCATACACTGCTCTGGGGGGTGTGCAGCACTCTGTTCTGCTCCCTGCTTCCCTCCATGTGTGCAAAGACCTCCAAAAAATTTCCAACCCACTGCAGCTGGTCTGCTATATATGCTCCCAGCATCTCTCACACTTCTGCAGATAGCAAAAGGGAGGCACAGGGTGGAGCTGGGGCGCAGGAAAGCTCTTCACTCAGCCCATGCTGCAAGAAGGAAAGCTTCTTTCCCAAACCAAATGACTGGACCTGATTTGGCTGCTCAGCAAGTACGGCTGAGCAGACAGAGTTTGATTTGCCAACCTCTGCAAGAAAGGACATTTGTCCTCAACCTGCAAATACAGGAACACATAGAGGACACCCATCACAGGACATTTCTACGCGAGTCTGGCTTTGCGCTTGAGCCCCCTGTGACCGGGTGCTGGGCTTGCCTGCCCCGGAGGAGCCGGTGGCCCCGCTGCAGTGCAGCAGCCTGCACACAGCCAACTCCAGCAGTGTGCACTGCCCCATAGAGACTCGAAACCTGGCAGCCTCAGGAGCAGTCCAAGGGAGTTTTAATGCAAGCAGCAGCTAGGAACACGTACAGACCAGATCAAGAGAGATGCTAGGGACTGATGCTGCTAAACTTCCTCTGCAGCATTCAAGCTCAAGGTTTTAGTGTCCAGGGGAACTACTCCTGACACTTTCAACAAAACATATTGTAAAGCCCAAATCAGCAACCGCTACAGAACCAAAAGCCAGGACAATAGTGGTGTGGGAAAATAGCAGAGTTGGAAGTATAAAGAGTGGTTTTTTCCTGTTGGGGTTTGATACACAGAAGTAATTCCCTGCTCCTCCCACAATCCACATAATCTCCTACAGGAACAACAACAAAATAACTCAGTAGACTGCAAATTTTTATCTGGTTGACAAATTTGGAAAGATGAAAAGCAGAGAGAGAAGCCACCTCTATTTCACAGTCAAAAGCAAAGCCACAGTAAGGATAGTGAAGTGGACTAACTTACAAGACAGCTGTTTTTAATTCTTTCATCAAGAGATGTCACTTGCCAGAGTTAAAAGGTACAGATTTCCAACAGCAAATTAAATTTAGCAATAGATGTAATACACAGAGATTTTTCCTTCTGCACCTAAAAAAAAGGGCAGAAATACTACAGATGGTGGCAGGATCACTAAATATTATTTGGTATAAAAAACATCCTAAAAATTATAAAATCCTAAAGCTCTGCCTACCTCTTTCAAAAACCAGACTCTCTCTCGAAGTATATTCTAGCAAGTCAAATTGGGGATATCTCCCTACTGCTACTGAAGCTGCTGCTTCTCTCTTGATCTTTTGATCACTGCAAGTAATTTTACTTTATTTGAACTTCACTGTAGCACTACTTGCTATGAATTTTCATGTTCAAAAAGTATTCTGGTAAAAGCCACAAGACAACTTTCAAAAAATTACAGTTATTACTTGCCTCTACCCGTAGCACTGGTAAAAGTCTGTGCATTCAATCCCATAGGAATTTCAGATGACTGAAGCATTGTATTTCCTCCATGTGTAATAACAACTGCTCTTATATGTCAGCTGAATGCTGACTAAGGTGAAGTATGTTTCCTCTCCCTTTCCACAAGCATTTGGACCCTATTTAACATTAAACTTCTTGGCATGGTCTCCACTGGGCAGTCTTAAGCACCAACACAGCATGAATAATAGCAAATACTTCACTAAAGCCAAAATATGAATTCTAATTTAGACCAGCTCTTACTGACAAAACTTATTAAAAGAGAGAACAGGCATCCAAAAATCACAGACAATATAAAAAAGAGATTCCTCTCAACTGCTGACTTGGTATTTTATGAAGGGTGAAGTTTACTAGACTGAAGCTGCTAGGACCAGCACCCTGTCCATTCTCCTTGCTTTCACAGAGAAACACCATGCCTCTTCAAGTCTTTGCCCTTTCATTGCATATAATTCACCCTGAAGCATTCCTCTTTCTCCTTTTCAGCCACATACAGTAAGCTTTTCAGCACTTCCCAGTCAGCTATCTAGTATTTCTTCATCACAAGTCTTGAAAAACAAAGGTAACAAGAAGTACTGCAGAAAGAGAGCAAGGCTCTGTTACCATTGCCTTGAACAGGTTCAAGGAAAGCACTACAGCAGGCACAACTTCTGTGAAGCAGCAATGGGCTATACTTTGCAGCAGCAGCAAGATGCTGACTCTTGAAGTAGCAGTTACTGCATCAGGTGGCCATACGGGTTCAAATTCTGCTAGAGATAGTATAAAATGTTAAATGTAGCTCTGCTTAAGTTGGAAAGGGGTTGGTTGTCCCCACATAAGGGAATATTCTGGCTCTCTGACCATGCCTAGAAGAAAACCAGCAGTGTGGGAGGAAGGTCAGGAGGGTGGGTTACCCTGCACAATGGACAGCGTGCACCTGGGTGCACAGGAGAGCCCTGGACAGAGATACTGATGGGCAGAGACATGGACAGTCCAAGGAGAAGTGCCAGCTTGGGGAAAGGACACGTCAGGCAACACATATCCAAGATGCTGCAGAATTAACACCATAATTCTGCTCCTTAGGGAGACAGCTTTCTAAAACGCCTTTTCCCAAGACTTTCATTTTCAGGTTGCTGAATTGAATCTCCCTAACCACTGATTTAGAGCTGATTTACAGATGCAATGTCTAAATAGCACACATTTCTTCTTCGATGTTTTAAAGACCTATTCCAAGGTGAATTCACTAACTTCCTATCAAAATACTCAAGTCTTTATTACTATAAGTACTTGTTGTACTTACCCCTTGAGCTCTCAGCAAACACAGCTGGAATAACTGAGGAACCTACATATTCAGCTGAAGTCACCATCCACTTTTCACAGATTCCTCAGTTCTCAGTTAAAACTTCAACACAACCTGATCAGTACCTTGTTTCTGATACTCCTCTGTAGTAGCAGAAACACACATTTTCTTTCTTGGTTCTCCTCACACTTACCTAACTGGTATGTTTTTAAGTATATCATTGCCAGCTGCCTCGAGTTCAGTAGCTAAGGACCAGGCTAGCAGCCTCAATGTATTTTATTTATAGGAAGGTATGAAATCTAAATAGTAAGTATAGATCAGAACATGGCCTATATTCACCCATACTTACTTTTACTACTTGTTGGGTCATTAAACTGTCATCACCTTACTATGAAAAAAATTAGAATCTATACATTTCTCCCTCTGTAATTCATTAAATGACCAAACACTTAAAAATCAATCAGTTTTTCTGAGAGTTTTGGCCTGCAGCTAATATATGTTTGAATTTTCAACTATATTCAGCATGCATTTTTCCCCATTTTTCTTATCTATCTCCAGAGCTAACTTCACTACCCTGTCCTTTGTACGATAACAAGGTTTAACCTTCGCCATCAGTTTATCAAACTGCCCCCTCCCTTCCCCAAGCAGCCTGGTGTCCACTAACATCTGAGAAATGGCTCTCCTGAGCTTTGTCCTCACTACAGGATGGACAGGGAAATCTGTGGAGCAAACACAGCATTGAAGGCCGTCAGCAAAGTAAAGCCACTCTTCAAACCTCTCCCATATTAAGTTGAACTAATTTTGAACTCAAGAGATTGGATATCCCACCTACATCAGCAGGCACTGTCACGTGACCATTGAGGGGACACTGATTCTCAAAAGATCTGCAGCCACCTCATTAACAATCCAGGGCTCCACTGGCTGGCCCCCAAAATGACCTCACTCAGACTAAACACCTGACCAGATATGCTTGCTTCCAGAAGTGGGGTTAAAAAATATAAAAAAAAATCACTGCTTCACAGCACACTACCACTGACACTACTTCTTCATACAAACCACGCAAACTACAATAAATGGAAATTTTTCACTATTCTTCAAGCTGTCTTCTGCTCTTATCATCACATTTCATATTCTGGCAAAAATGAGAATACCTATTCTATTTTTCTTTTTTGTAAGGATTAGCTAAAACATTATTCACTTCTAAATCATTTATCAAGATCATTTGCTTCCTCCTCATGGTTTTCCCTTTCATTTCTCAGTCAGCCCCCCTACCAAGCCCTCTACTCAACTAGCAAGATAGTCAAGGGCTTCATACATTAATTTTGTGAAACCTGAAAGGCCTCTAAAGACTTATAACTCTTCTTGCTCACCTTTTCTAGAAAGAGTTGCCTCTGGCATCTCAACTTGTTGCACTCCCTGTTTTCAGCATCTTTCACTGCAGTTCAATTTCTCTCATTTTCCCCCTCATCCACCCCATCCCACCCCACCCAATCCCTGTAATGATTCCCTACACGCTAGAAGATGTACATTCCCCTCATACAATATGGCCTACTACCCTTTATGCATATGTATGTCCCTGGAAAGCAGAAGACTAACAGCTTGGAAGAGTTAGAGTTTTTCTCTTTTCATCACACTACAGTCTAGTTTCAGGTTTTGTAAGTCTCCAGGAGTAACGAAAGCACAAGCCCCTTGTTCAAATACACCGAGAAGTCAAATTGGCAAGATTTCTCCAGCCAACATATTTCTGCCTTTGAATACAGACTTTTTAGCTTCCAAACACACCACCTTTAACTACAGCATGAAAGGAGCAATGCATATAGCATCTATCTTTCAAAAAAATAATCACATCTGTTCTGGTAAGACAGATCTCCTAGGTAAAAAAGACATTCAGCAAAATAAGTCTGCAACACTTCTCTTTACTATGAGTGATTGGTACAGACACGCACATAGATGAATCTACCTCTAGCTCAAGTTGAAGAAGAAAGATCTCAAGAAGAAAAAAGACAACAGCACTTTACAGAGTACCATTTCCAGACAAAGAAATTTTTCTATCATCCTACACTACCTTCTTTCAGGCTTCTCTTTGCCACACAACTCAATTATTTTGAAATGCCTAAAAATAATGACTGAAACAAGCAACTCCAGATCCCTTAAATCTATTACAGCCTCAACTCCAGTGAAGTATTTTCCTACTAATATAGGGAAGAAAGGTAGATAGAGACACTGACCTCTGGCTGACAGTTTTTTGGTGTTGATGATTTTTGCAGCATATTCCTGTGAAGAATTTTTCTTTACACATCTGCGGACCACAGAGAAGGCTCCCCTGGAAGAAAAATAAAGAGGGTAGGTGCTATGAAACTGAAAATGAAACTATAATAGCAACAATTCCTGTTCCCAGAGTGGACCAGATTAAGGACAGGGCAGAAGACATACAGAGGAGGGACACAACACCTGAGAAACTGATGAACAATGCATGCTGTCTGATCAGCAAAAAACTTTAGTCTATATGGTACTCAAGCCCTCTGAAGACTCCTCAAGCTCCTTCACGGGCAGGGCAGAAGGAAGAGCACACTGTGTGGGGAGAGACCATACAGGCCAGAAACAGGACATGAAGGGATTGATAAACAAGAGACAAACAGCCCTGAACGGCGCTGCAAACACTAGCTGGTAAGTCCATCTCCCACAGACAGCATCCCCGGCAATCACAGCACAAACCCAGGACTCATGTCTCCCATGCTCAAGTGCAAGTTCAGTCACAAAATCACTGCAACACTTTGCAGAAGTTACTAGTTCTCTTATATCCCTCAACCCACTTGCAAAATGGGGATAGGCATGTACCTACTAACGAAGTGAGTAGAAAGCTACAAGGCTTTCTACATTTTCTCAAGCTGGAACTATTGATATTATTACAACTATTCCAAAGAGAATTACTCTTGGAGAGAAGGTCTGAGAGAGAAGAAGGATTTCTGTGAGGAAAAAGAGTGAATACAAGAGACCAAGGTGAAAAGACAGGGACTAAAATCTACAGGACTACACAATTAGCACTTGGAAACAGCCCCTTATTTTTTAAAAACAACAAAAAAACCCCATGGTGGGTAAAGAACAACAACTAGCTTTACAGAAAAGATCTGAAAAGGGGAAAGGACAAATATGAGAAAACTAGCAGAAAATGCGAAGTCCTTCAGATCAGGAATGCAAACCCACGTCTAGGGACAAATGTCCATATTTCAGCTATGAGAGAGGGGAACAGAAGCTGCACAAGGGCCCCACAGACAGTTAGTCCTACAGGGAGCCTAAAATAGCTTGAATCCTTCCAATACTGCAGAGTCCTGCCTTTTTATCCCCTTCCTCAACCTCTACATACAAACCAATGAGCATCAAGGTGAGCACCAGCACTGGGGCCCGGGCTTGGTGACACACAGCTGCAGCAGCCTGGGGAGGGACAGGGACACCGGGCTGGAGAGAAGAGATGCAGCAGAGCCCAGCAGTTGGTGCAGAAAGGGAGGGAACGAGCAGCAGCACCCACGAAAGCACTGTCCCCATAATCCTACTCCAGCCCTTTCTGCACTGCTTTCCTGCCCAACTGCGCTCCCCTGCAAAGCCCTGTCCTAGGGTGCAGCAGCAAGTCTGCCAATGCGGAGACAAGTGCGGAGAGAGGGAGGGAAGAAGCGAGGAAGCGGGGAGGGAAGAGAAGCGCGGTGCAGCAGCACCTGGTCCTTTCACAGGGACAAGGAAGTAGGGACTGAAGCATCGCGGAGTGGCTGTAACAGTGTCGCGTCCCAGCGCAGAAACAGTTGCAGGGAACGGCAACGTGCAGCTGGGAGACGGTGCGGGAAGGAGAACGGGGCAGCCAGGTCCTGAGGAAGGAAAGGAGGGAAGAGAGAAAATCTCGGGGTGCAACAGGAGCGCGCAGCCCGAGACAGGCTGCAGGGACACCCGCTGCGGCGGGGCGACCCAGGAGGGCAGGAACACCTTTCCCTCCGGCGGCTGTGCCGCTGGGGTGGACGGGGGGCTGGAGAACAGGATTACAGCGCGACAGCTAATCCTTCCCCGGCTCCCGGGAGAGCCGGGTCGCCGGCACAGTGCTCCCAGCAGCGCCGGTGGGTCCCGGGGCCGGGGCGGGCGGCGGGGCGCGGCGCGGGGCGCACAGCAGGCTCCGTACTTGCCAAGCTCCTCGTAGAGCTGGTACTCGTCGGTGAAGCGGGTNGCGCCCCCTCCCCACGCGCTCCGCGGGCGGCCGGGAGCAGACCCCGGCCGGGAGCACCGCGGGTATTTCTCTTAATTCCCCGCGCGAGGGGCGCCGGGCCAGCCGCGGCCGGATAAGCTTCCTGCGTGCGGCGGGAGGGGAGGGAAGAGGGAGCCGCCGCCACCACCGCCGCCCTCCCCCGGGCGCACGTCAGCGGGGCTAACAACGGGCCACCCGGTCCCTGCGTGTCGCGGCCCGCCGGCAACAACCGCCCGGCTCGCTCCGGCCGCGGGGAGGGAGAGGCGGCAGCTCCCGGCCGCCGCCGCCCGTCCCGACCGTAGTCAGAGCCCGGCGCACAGCGCAGGGAGCCCGGCACGCTGCGCTGCCGCCCGCGACCCGGGGAAGCGGGGCCTCAAGCCTTTCTGCGGATCCACCTCAAAGTTGGGCCCTGTGCTCCCCAGCGCTGTCAGGCTGCCCGACCTTGGGGACGAGTGTGGAAGTCCCCGAGGAAATGAACCATCTGGTGCAGAGGTAAAGCGGTAACACGCGAAATGGCTTGAAACTGTTAAGAGAGTGCGAACCGGCATTCGCACACACGCGTGGTTTATGGTGATGGGACTTGGACGCAGAAGACAAACAGAAATCATCAGTCTCCCAACTACAAAAGAAAACAAACCAGCCTCTGTGCTGTCTTTACTAGCACAGCATCTGAGAGTGCTGCTGCAGTGCCTTCATAAGCAAGTTTGTTTTCTCCTTTTACTTAAGTGAGTCTGTCTCGGTCTGAACAATTGCCAAATCTGCTTAATATGCAGATTTATATAGGGCAGTCACTGATCCAGCCAGAGAGGGAAGGGCTGCACTGGCCTCTCCTGCGTGACTGGGAGTGCAAGCTGTGTTAAGAACATTCAGAGAGACAGATGAGTGTACCATAAGCCAGGAGTAGCATTAAACTGATCTGAAAATTAAGAGTACTGTATAAGTACCATATATTTCTGCACCACATCTGGACTATGAAATCATCATGTTATTCAATCTTATGAAAAGCAGTGACAGCAGCCACCTGCATAAACCCCCTGTCCCTGTCTCCAGGTTAAATGCAGCCAGCCCAGTGCTGCAAAGACTACATTGAAGTGATGCAGTGGGCAAAAATTCCCTCCTCCTATGCAGAAAGTAGATAGCAAAAGTAGGACAACATAACAGTAGCATTACAACAAAGCAATACCTCTAGAAGGTGATTATGAAACAACAGCATTCTGCGTCTTACACCATGCCAGCATTTAAACCTGGAAACCTGCTGACACAGCTGTATAATTCAGAGAACCAACAAATGATCTATCCAACAGGTATCAGTTGATCAGGCTCCTGCCAAGATTAAACTGTTCCAACAGCCTCATTTGGTGGTCCACCAGTTTCTTTAACAGAACAGTTGCAGCCAAGGAGGAAAGCAGTTTGACAACCCATGGTCTTTACCAGGGGAATTGGCTGATAACACGAAATTCAAGTGGGAGATTATATATACAGAGGCGGGCAATGTTGCTGGAACACAACCGGCACTGCATTTCCACCACCCAAAATGACATGAGAGCACCTAGAATGACATGAGATGTTCTTTGTGCAGGAAAAGTGAACTGTTGAGTTTGTGCTGTCGTTTAGCTAGGCGATGTCATCAGGAAATATGCAACCCATTCCCCAATGTTAAGATGTGCAGAGCAACTGGAACAGGGCTCTGTTCCAACAATACAAAACTGAGAGTGGAGGATTAGGACTAAATTTTAGCATGCTATAGTGAATAAGCAGCCAGAGGGAGTGAATCTTACTTTTATGCAGAGGAAAGCAGCTGAGCCATGACCAAAAAGTACAGCAACAGGAGAGGTTTATCTAAAACTATGTATTAAACTGAGAGCTATTCTGCAGTTGAAAACTGTTTTAACTGGACTCATGGAGTGTTCTATGCTCTACACAAAGCACCCCATGATATTTAAGAAGCTCTGATAGCAGTGGTCTTGTAAAAATACATGAGGAACGTAAAAAGAGGGAGACAGAAGAGGACATTTCTCATCTTCAAGTGCTACAAGGAAAAGTGAGGTCTGGAAATCAGGGAACAGAGGAGCAAGTGTGTAAAGGAAAGCTAACCATGTGTTCTGCATAGCAAGTGCTACAGAAACAGATTGCTAACTGAGAAACTTGTGCTAAGTGAGAAGTGGGATATGAATTGAGTGACAGACTTGATTAAACCAAGTACTGAGTGGGAGACTAAATTATGGGAGTAGAGTTTTTAACAGGAATGTAGACAAAATGAAGCAGGAGGAGGGGTGGCAATATGGATAAGAGAGTATTGTGTCAACAGAAAGAAATATTGATGTTCTGGCTGACATTCCAGTCTACTTGTACTGAGAGCAAAACTGCAAACAGAGGTGAATCTGGATGGTGCCTGGTCAGAATAATGTTGTAGGGACCAGAAAATATCTGAACAGCAAGAAATGGTTTTGAGAGCCTGTGCACTAGTAATGGGAAATTCAGCTAATGAACAGTGAGATCCTGACCTGAGTTATATGCAGGATTGAAATCTGGAAGTAAAGCTTTGCTTTTAGTACTAGCCAGCTGCAGATTTCACATTAGCAGAGTGCCAGTTTTGGTCTCTGTCTTTGAAGTAGCACAGTTTGGCTTATACAGTACTCTAAACTGTCAGGGATCTGTGAGGTAATAATCTGATTTTAATAACTGGAGCTGAGTAAGAGGCACTAAAGAAAGTAAGTAAAATGCAAAGGATTTAATGCAAAGCCCATGGGCGTAAATGGACCTTTCCTCTGATGTTAATGGACTTCAGATCAGGCCCCATCTGTCCATGGAGCCTAAGGTCAGCTTTCATATGTTGAAGAATGTCTGTGGGAAGGCAATTACACAAAAGCGTTGGTCTTTAGGGAAGCAGAGTGAAGGACTAAAAAAAATATTTCACAGAAACTAACTGGAATTCAAACCACTGTGGAAAATGGGAAGGATGCTGGAGAAGATGCATGATAGCATCTTTCCAGCAAGGTTGAACAAGCCCACGGGCAGCATGTATCTGTGTGCTGAGTGGAGCAGTGCTGGCTAGTACCAGATAGGAGGAAAGGGTGTTAGCAAAAGTAAAGGACTTGGCAAGGGTAAGAATGGGTGCAGTTAGCAATCAGTCGGGGAGGTTGAAAGCGAGTACCAAAAAAGAAACGTGCAATAAAGAAAATGAGTAGGCATATTTTTTAAACAGACATTTTCTGGACTTCTGCTATTAACTTGGGGTCCCACAAAGAATCAGCCAATTTTTCTCTCTATGTATCTGCTCTCCAGCCTCTTTAAAGTGAGTAGCTCCAGGAAGGTCTTATTTCTCACAGAGATATTACAGGGCATAAAATTCAACCTGCCTTGCTATTGTGTGGGGCTTCCTGACACTACTTCAGTATAATAACAAATGAAATGCAAAAGAAAACATCCAAACATCTAAAATTGTGTGAAATATTCCATCATCTCAAAATGAGAGATTTTTTGGCAGGTGAGGAAAAGTTTTGAAATTCTTAACTATTATCTTGCTTCTGAATCTACAAAGAAATATGCAAAGTTACTTAAATGAAGCATCATTTTATCATTACTGTTCATGGCCTCACATTCATGTTCACAGAAGAAAGCCCCCTTATTTTCATAGGTGATCATTCATGTTGGCTATACATGAATGATCACATGGCTATACATATATATTCAATTTATTTTTTTTTTTTGCTTACGCCATTGTTGAGTATCTACCAAGAAAATCAATTTTATTTAATGTGCCTGGCTGTCTTCTTCCTTCTCCCAAAATGACATTCATTTGCTACCTCTGAGGATTTATAAGTGAGGCTGATAAAAATAAAAAGTAGCATGCATAGAAAGAAGATTGGAAAGAGAGGAACTTTTTAGTGAATTAATATAAAATTTATATTTGAAATAAACGATAGAGTTCTGGAGAGAAGCAAATATTAAATTACCCTATTAGTAGGGACTATTCAGCCATCCATCTAGTTTAGTGTCTTGTCTTCAGTAGTGACCTATTCCAGATGATAAATGTAAGAGAGGGGGAAGAGAAGGGTATGAAAAGAAGACAGAGAAGAAAAAGGGAAAGGAAGCAAAGCAGGCCAATAAAGAAATCCATGTAACTATGACCCATGTGCATATTGCATGCTTCTTGATTAGAGACTGGCTTTCCTCCTGACCTCAAGCTGATGATCAAAATATGCCCTGAAGCACCAGGATTGGTAGCCCCTGTAATTTTGATCCTAGCTTGTGTCAGTGCACATGCTATTCTGTTTCATGTCAACGCCTAATCCTTTTTGATAGTTACTAAGCTATTTAAGTCAATAATATCCCACGGCTCTGAGTGTCGCATGTTAATTATATGGCTCATAAAACATATAACCTGATCTCATTGCAAATTTGTTCTATTTTAATGTCTCCCAGTGCTTTCTACTGTTACGAGACAGGGTCAGTATAGGTAGTGTGACCAAGTGGCCAGCCCTGTTCTGTACATCTCTGCTCTTCAGTGCTGTGGGTCACTGCCCCAGGAGCTCAGACCAAGGAGGGGGCAGCTGTGTCTGTCAGGGTCTCAGTGCCTGGGTGCCTCCAGGCAGGCACTGTGTACCTGCTGGCAGCCTGCCTGCTTCCCCAGCCCCCTTAGTGAGCCATGGGGGCACATGCCTTTCCCAGGGATTTTTCCAAGTCACCTAGACACAAAGTATTTTCCTCTCAGCTTGAAGAGCTTGCAACTTTGGATGTCAGAAGCACGGGCTGCGTCCCCAGCTAGGAAAGGAAACATTTGGTCCACATTCAGCATATTTAACTGGCAAAAGCTCACTCCACACTATCTTTTCTCTAGAGCCCTATCCTACCTTAATAAGGAATCAATAGCAGCTTTATTGACTTATTTCACAAGCTGTTATGGATTCCTGCACTACTACATATAACATAGGCAAAGCTTAGTGGAAGATAACACATGGATAGTCTGGAAGAGCTGAGTACTTCACCCACAGAGCAATACAGAATGGGCTACAGCAGCCTGATTTATGTTTTTCATCTCATGAAAATCCAAGTCCCTTTGATAATAGCACGAACTCTAGGTTAGAAACTGAGTGAGTTCAGAAGACTCACCTTTCCAGATTCTGCTTGGAAACTTTCTTTGCTAGAGAGACATCACGAAACAATTTTTGAATGCTGAGCTACAGTGCCTACTGGCTGCTCTCTTAACTGATCAGTTTTACAACATATTATGCTTTTATCACATCTAAATTATCCTTTGAAATTTATCCATAGGACCCTATAGAAAACAGTAAGGATTATGAAAGTCAGACAAATAATGTGAGCAGTAAGAACTTCCTCAGTTCTGTATCTATAAGAATATTAATAATAATGCATTAAAAAACCCCAAGTTTTCACTTCTATCTTCTTTAAACTGGCCAGTGTCAATTGTTAATCGGGTGAAGAGCAGGGTTTTCCACCACTTATATGGCAACAAGGTCATGTTCTACAAACTCCTTTAATAACTGTCCAGTAACAGTAACTGGTATGCTAAAATCACTATCAGATGAGGTTAGCCTCAAAACATTTAATTTCTGTTGCTTCCCTTGGTGGATGGATGACAGAGAAACAGATTTTCCTGCTTCACCAGAGGAAGTGGACAGACCCATATGATCAGTGCCCAGTTTAGCTTAATAGTGACTCCAGGCAGCTCTGCTGTCACTGAAGGGTTACTCTGTGGGTATACGATAGTGGGGAAACATCTTGAACATTCATTTGAATATGGCCATCGCAGTGGAATGTTCAGGGCTATTTTAAGATTCACACTGTTTGTTTAAACAAGATGGCATGACTCGATGACTGTTACGTAAAGGATGAACACAGATTTCTCCCTATATCCCAAATATCTCTACCAACTTAAAATATTGTATGGAATTATACATCTACCATGCTGAATGGTATTACTGAATGAATACTGAAAACTAATGCCACATCCTGGAATGGAGTCTCCTTCTTTTTAAGGTAAGGTCCCTGTCAAAGGAAAGGCTAATATTGCAAAAAAGATGATGGATGGACAGGCTACAAGAGCTGAATGCTGCCTTTCAGAGTGTTGAGAAGAATATGAACAAGTAACTCCCTCATTGCTGGGGTTCACCCATAACCAAAAGGAATGAGAAATGAGCATTTGGTTTCCGGTGATCAGTCAATGCGATCTATTGCTACTGCTGAAAGAAAAGACTTCCATTTACTGCCAGCTGCAACAAATTTTGTTTCTTTGCTGTTTAAAATGGAGCACAGATCACTGAGAAAACCTCCAGTTTAACTCTCACAACCAAAGTCATCAAAAAATTTGGCTATTACTACCTCTATTTGAATTAATTTCAAATTAAGATAAACTAATGTATCTCACATTATCCATTTTACCATCTTGTCATCTCAGTTGAATTTATGGCACAGTCCTTGGGGAGATACTAAACTTCCATTGAGTTTTCTGTTAGCTCTTGCTTTAAATGGTTGTGGATTATTGTCCCAGAATAAAAGTGCTAAACACCAAAGATACCCTGAAGTATCCAGACTCTTGAGATTGCAAAGAGACCAAATCATTCCCTTGGGGAATTTGCTGTCATATAGTATATTGATGGATCAATCTCAAACTGCAGGCTGTTCAGAACAAGGCATCTGTCTGGTCTTGTTTGGTAAAATACTGTGCATATCTGGTAGCATGTCATTGACTGATCAGTTTTAAACTCTCAAATCATAGCACCCTACCAAACATCAAACCATGACTGGAGTTATTTAATGTTAACACAAAATAATAGAAAGCTATTAAAAAATACAGGGGTTTATTATTAATTTTGTTAAGCTTGCAATTTGAAAGTTTTTGGTTTTCACAAGGAACACCCTGTGCTTCTTGCCCTCATGGGAGTGCTGAATACGTAACATGACAGAATCATCCAGCACTGGGATTCTCAAACCTTTTTATCCTGAGAGATTACTCTGAATCTGGGAGACATTACAAGCAACATTTAATCATCAAAGCTCCTGGTCCATTATAAGCCATGAAGTAGTGCACTTCCACAGCACAAACGTCACTGCCAAAATTGGCATGAACTGGCCCCTCCTGGCAGTCTCAGGAAATCAACGTTTACAGAGCCTGTGCTTTCCTGTCATCACCAGGCAGAAGTCCTTTCAAATTTAGGACTAAGGCAGGAAGGGTGTATTTTCACTAACAATGTCCACAGTACAAGTGCAAAGGAGTCAATGCAGAAGCAATATCTCCAGAGTATTTCACCATCACTTTCACCAGCACAAAACTCTCAAATAACACCTGTTAGCAGAAAATACTGGTTTTCCTTTTTTTCATCTTTGAATCCTCTTGGTCCAGTGTTTCACCTCCTCAGTTTAAATAGTAACTGTTCAAAGATGACCTTGATATTTTTAAAAGAGCCTGTAAAACCTCCCCACTGTAAAACAGCCAGTTTAATATTTATCCATAATTTTAAAAAAATAAACATTTTAACCAAAATTGCCTGAATGTTTACATGATGGGAGAGATGGCTCACAGGACTCTTCAAAGAACATTGGCAGTAATTTTCTATCCTGAGTAAAATAAATTAATTAACACACATGTCCTGTTTCACATCAAAAGTAAATCTGGCTCTAAGGAACAATCCAAAGAAGAGGGCCTGTGAATGTTTACAAAAACAGCCTGAGCCAACAAGAGCAGCAAGAGGGTATTTAGGAACCACAGCAAAACCTCCACCCAGCAGCTGGACTCCCTGGGTTCTCCAGGTTTCAGTTCTGCCTGTGTGTAACAAACAGGGAACACACAGTGAGAAAGACAGGCCTGATTTCCCAGCCAGAGCAATAGTAAAATAATGATTTAAACACCCCATTACAGCCACAAAACCTGTGGGAATAAGTGAAGTAAATCATGTTTTACAATGAGAGAAATGAGCCAGAGAGTGGGACGGTGACTCTCTCATGACCTCATGGGAGTGCATCTGTCATGGGAAGGCAGAATTCAGGTTGCTCCTCCAACATGAACAGATACAGACACTTTCCTGTGGATCTTGATTTTGGGTGAAGGTAATGCAGTAGTGCCACTCTGAATTAAACGTGCAGCTCTCATCAGCTTTCTCCCCAAAATTATGCCTCAGCATGGAGTGCCATCCACTCACTAATTAAAAACCCACTAAACCTTTCTTATGTTCCTGCATCTCTTTTCTATGGAATGGCTGTGACTGCAACTGCATCCTACGCCTCCTTCTGAGTGCACTTTGTTCCTTGTATCTTGTTAATAAAAATAAAATGCAAAGGAAAAAAAGATGATTCTTGACAGGTTAAAAAAATTACACCCAACATCTGTCAGTTTGGGTTGGGATCCCCATTAAGAATCCACCACTGTGAGTCTGCAAAGACTTCCTGCCTTTGAAGGGCAGTAGGCAAACACACCTGACTGTGCGGAAACACAAATATTTGCACATTCAGAAGCCCTCAAGTATCTAATTTCTATACTGCAGAGAAGGGTGTTATTTCCATGTTTAATGACCTTATGTTACATTTGAGAAGTACCAGTGAAAAAAATACATCCCAGCAAGAGAATAAGATGCTAGCTCATGGCTGTTTGTTTCTTGAATACTTGCAAATCACAGAAGTGTGTGCAAGCACATGAAGCAGAAGTGTGCTTCTTGTCACGAAGATGTGGATAAGGCGACTCATGCTGAGGTGTGCATATGTACATGTGACTGGATGGTGCACAGGCCAGCTAGATGTAGGTACTGCAGTCCCACAAATAGGAACAAAAGCAGAGATATCATAAACTGCAAGGAAAGATGAAAGGTGTTTTTAAATATTTGTTCCAGGACACACAATACGTGCAAAGGCCAAGGACCCAGAAACAATAGGGAGGAACTGACTTAGAGAGAGCTCTATGCAGCAAACAAGGATAGGCTAGGGTGTGTCAGAGAGAGAGTGACAAAGCATTTTATGTTTACATGAGAAAATAAATGCTGTCAATACAATTAAGAGCCAAACTCCATTTAGCTTTTGCTTCTGAGTGAGTGTGGAAGAGGATGTGCACTCTGTGATCCCATGCAGCTGTAACATTTGGCTGTCATTCTTACAGAAGAGCAAGCTCCCTGTGGAAATCACACCTGCTGGCTACAACTAAAATTCACAGAACTAACATCTGCCTCAGCTTTGGCATCTGTCTCTATTCCTAGATATGCACAGGAGTAGGTGAAAGCACAATCTGGACTGCCCGTGACTCCACTGGATGGTCCTCAAGCCCAGGAGCTGGGGTAATTCATTTGATGAAAGAATGATAACAGTTGAGGATTCGAAAGTCCTATTCCTAGCCCACACTTCCCTTTGGCAAGAGAGAACGGGGGAGTTAAAAACTTAGTTGTATTGCATGTCACTAGAAATACCATTTCAGAGTGAAATTCAAGAGTTTTACAGGCACACGCAAAATGTTTGAAACTCCCATGTGATTCCATTTCTTTTGCTTTAGGAGAGCTTCATATCATATTCATATTTTTCTGTCAACAACTTAGATGCTTTCTAAACTTAAATATTACCTGTTTATTTAAATTTATGCCTTCATCCTTTTGTCTCAATGGTCTAATCCTCTTGTTTTCTTGGGATAGTATGCATTTCTTGGTAACTGAAACTTACTTTATAATTTTCTAAAGCATATTTACCAACATGGATATCACAAAGGTGACTGCCTAGATCAGCAGTTCTTTTCTGTATGTGAAACATTGTGATGGACACAGTTTTGAGCTATGATTACCACCCAGCTGATTTAGAGATGAGGCCTTCTTATGGACACCATGCACACTTTGAGCATTAAATTTATTATTTATTTGTCTCTGTCCACCTGCTAACTGGCCAAACCTTACAGAAATCATCTCAATGCTGGAGATTAGAATCTAGCCTCCTGTATTTCCAACACCTTTCTCAAACTAGCACTTTGTTAGTTATAAAGTGTATAGCCATAACAATAGCAAATGTTGTATTAAGTAAAAAGGATATATATTATGAGTGGTTTTTGGTTGCCTCAAGTCTACCTTCACAACACATTAGCATAAAGATTTGCTCAAACACACAACACGTGGTTGTTCTGGCCTTAGGCTGGTACAAAGACAAAGCCCAGCAACAGCAACATCCACAATTCAAGTTTGCAGTGTAACTTCTCCAAATGCCAGCACTGACTCAGTCAATAACATGCTGCACATGCACATGTGTGCCACCCTGTCAATGTGGGTTGCTTCTTGGACTATTTTCTTTTGAAACTGTTTTAGGAACAGGAGCACAGGACAAATGACATTCAGGACTCATCTGTGGCTTTCAGCTCCACCTTGGAAGGAGGCATGCCCTTTGGGAATGGTGCTTTTGGGGACCCATCCTCACATAAGTCCACCAGCACAACTGAGAGGGAAGGGAAGCACTGCTGAGTACTTACTCCATATGTGTTGTATAGAGACATTTCCTAGCAGTAGATATTTAAGAAGCAACAGGGGAAAAGATGCAAGCTGCATACAGCCAAAACAGATGTGGGACATCTGAGTGAAGGGTGAGGAAGAAGAAAAGTATCAGTGACTATTGGAACAGTCCTACTACTACTGAGTCATAAGCAAAAAGAGGCCACTGTGGGAAAAATTGGTATCCATTGCCAATGCAATTTAGCAATTTATAGAACACGCATAAGTATGGCAAGATCTCAAGACCTACAGACAGTGAAAGTCATCAGGAGATCACAGTACATAATACCATGAAAGATAGTCCAAACCAAATAGCTTCAAAATTCTTCCTTAACAGTCAAAAAAGTTAGTAGAAAAGGAGGAAAGCGTCGGATGAGCTGCGTGCTGCGCTGGAAGAGTTCTGACCGCCAGGCAGGAACTGGAGATGCTCACACGGCCTCGGGAAAGTACCGTCGGGAGACACCTCGCGGCAGCGGCCGCGCTCGCCCTGCAGAGCCGCTGCCGAGCCCGACCGCGAGCGCGGCAACAGCGACGGCAAAGGGACCTGACCGGGCGGGCTGGGGCTCCGGACACACACACCTCGCCCAGGGGCAAAGACCCCAGCTGTCGATGTCCCTGAACTGCCCGGGGATTAACACCGCATCTGCAACAGTCACTTTAATCCTGCTGTTTAATTAGTCAGGAAAACACTTCCAGTTTAAGGAGTTATTAATTACCCACATGGCAAAACTACATTCCTTTCAATAGCTTCAGCTGTGTGTGTGTGTCCAGCTCTTGACACCACAATTTCTGCTTTTGCTGTCCTCTGCTCCTGTAAAACTCTTTGTGCCCATTTGCCAGTGTTCCCTTGTTAAAATCAAACCTTACCATAGGATCTTGAAGCAGATGATCCTGCCGTCTTATCATAAACAATTTCCTCTACTGAACAGTTTTGTGCCTTCTTGGTGGCAAACAGAGCTCTTTGGAGATGGACTTTTATTTGCACAGGTCAGCAAGTATTTACATAGTGATGTACGACAATACAATGAGATAATTAGAGAGTTGCATTAATAAGTCATGACTGGATATCATTACAGAGGCAGAACTCCTAATCAAGACAAAAAAATGTTTAGAGAAGGGACTCAGAAGAAAATTCTCTCTCCCTTTCCCTGTGTAATTTACCTCAATGGTGAAATCAGAAACCATTATTTATATTCAGTTTACCAGGTTAAAAAGATTTTTGGCACTTAGGAATTTATCTTTATCACTTGGTATTTTTAACTATTTAGAGGAGAAATTACAAATATCCACTAACATATTTGAGGAGAATACCTGATTTATACAAGATAGCCAAGTATGCATATTCAAATTTAATTTCTAAGAACCTATTTTAAACAGCCTTTTAATACTACATATAAAAAGGAGTGGGAAAAGCACAAGAATAAATACAGAAGCATACCCCACGATGCCATCACAATTCACTTAAGTAATTTTCCCTGAAATTAACTGCAAATTTAACATCAGGCTGGGCTAGCTATGAGGTACTCCTTTTTTTATTCATCTCAGACAGCACCTACTGAAAGACATTTCTAAGCATTGTATTACAACAATCAAACCTATGTCAATTAGCAATTTTTTCTGCTTTTCAGAAATTAATGATGCTATATATTGCATATATACTGTAACAGGAGACATCAAACACCCCAAAGTCTACCTTTCAGCACCCAGTTTAATGTGAATTAAAGTTTTCCAGGCTGAAGATGCCACTTGCTTCTGTCACACAACAGGCAGGAGAACCTCTGATCACTGGATTTGGCAGCCTGCTGAGACAATCTTTACTGAAAGTCTGGCCTCCACACAGGGTATCCCTGCAGAGCCCCTTAAATAGCCTTCTACTTGGAGTAGGTAATAAGGGAAAAATCAACATGCCTAGCTATTGAGATAAAAATTACTCCAAAGATAGCTAAAGTAAAAAGAGATAACTTTGGAAGTGGAGGTTGCAGGAAGGAGAAGGATTTATTCAATTACTCAAGTAATGGCCCCACCATGAATGAGAACAGGAGGTGTAAAGAGCCAGGCTATACCCTATGGGGAGGTAGTTCCAGCATAAGAGGAATTCTTGAAACAACCACCGTGTGTTTGCACTTGAGAAATCATCACAGTTCCTGTAATTACACAAGCGCACACTGCCCCCAGAAGGCAGCATCCCACACTTTTCCACCAAGGAGAGTTAAATACATGGAACAACACTTACAGAGAACATTAAGTAAACTAGGACTCTTCAAATTAAAAAGGTAACAAAGTGATGTGAAACTTGCATATAAAATAACAAGGGGATTTAGAGAAAGAAAGAAAGAAAGAAAGAAAGAAAGAAAGAAGAGAAAGAAACAGATAAGTGCCATAAACATATCCTGTCCATTAAATAGCTAGTCCTAGTATTGTCCCCTGGAATTCAGCAAGCCAGGTAGCCTTTGGCTTGCTAGGTGAGTATCAGGCTAGTAGGCTTCAGAACAACAGGGTGACATGGTCCTCCAGAGTTCCTCACATTGCTGCTGCCACCCTGGGCTCCCCAAAAGTACATCAGGGCCAGACAGAAACACCCTCCTACCCCACAGCCTGAGCCTTGATATGGACTGGACAGAACTGAGCTGGTGCTCTCTGAAGGAATTGGGTAAGATATCACAATCCCAAGCAAGGTTCTGAATGCTCCCTCCAGCGGTCATCTGGGCCTGCACAAATAGATCACAACCCTGAGCAGAGGTATACAGACCTTGAGAGACCCAAGGATATCTAAGTGGCTGCCACCTTCAGAGCAATTTTTTGCATGGTCTTCTCACTTTGTTTATATTTATTGAGGCACTCTTTTCCTCCAGTGCCTGGAAGAGCTTTAAAGCCTTTTCCAAACTTCCTCTTTGCAGAACAACACACACACACAACTACAGTAATATAATCCTCTTTGTAATTTCCTAACAGGGTTAAAATATTAAATTCTGGTCCTACAAGACACTTTGCTTTAAAGAAAGTGAAATTTATGCTTTCATAAATCAACTGTTCAGTGATAGCAGCGCAAGCAGCACTCCTGGAACTGCAGAGGGGAGGGATCCGGAGGGATGCCTGACACAGGCGAGCCGGGTGAAGAAGACAGCAATCTGAGGATATTGCAACTCGCGGCAGCAAGAACATTCCAAGTACCTGGGAAGAGCGATGGAAACCCTCGCTTGCGAATGCGGAGCCCGCCTGACACCGGAGAGGACAACGCGGCGGGGCCTGCGGCCGGGACGGGCGGCTGCGGACGCCAGGGGGCGCCCCCGGACAGTGCCACGGCCCCGCTCTGGGCCCGGGCTATCCCGGGACATCCCGGGGGGTCCCAGAGTATCCCGGGGTGCGCCAGAGTATCCCGGGACATCCCGGGGAGTCTCAGAGCATCCCGAGGCATCCCGGTGTACCCTGGTCCCGGAGGGGCACGGCCGGGCAGCCGCCACCGGGGCCGTGTGGCCGGGCGCCTGCACCGGCCTGCGGGCTGAGCACTGCCCGCTGCTCGGCTGCGGCCCAAGACACAACAGCAGTTAGTTTTATCCGTGAGGTGTTCAAAATGTGACACGGATGAGATTGGGTTTTTTTGGTTTTATTTTTTTTTGAGCCGTACTTTGTGTCCTTAGTACTCTCTTAAATTTCACTTAAAGATTTTAAAGACACAACCTGTTCAAACTTCAAAAATTTACACGGACAGAAAAATTTCAAATAAATAAATGGGTTTATGCAGGCTGTAGGAAGTGCCTTTGTTTGGATTTTCGGCTATCTGAACAGCAACTCAAAATTCCTGTAAATTTACAATTGAAGCTGTGCCCAGCTCAGCCCCAAGCACAGACTGTAGTGCAGGTGATGAAATTCAGCACTCACCCCACTGTAAGGGCTGCTTTGGCTCTGAGGCATGTGAGGGAATGTCTGGGTGTGGTGCTTGCTCTCCTTGAACAAATCACTCGCCTGCAGTCTAATTTCTGCAATGCCCAGACAAGTAATCAGCAAATCCAATCAAAATTGGGAATCTCCTGCAAGACACTTAACTGTAAACCCAGCAAGAAGAAGAAATTGATCAAAGAGCAAAAGGATAATACACCACGAAACATGACACATTTCTGTGGCAACATCTAGCTGAAAATCAACACAGGCTCTGAGAGCTCATTATTCTTGAAAAATTATTTTCAAATATAGGCTCTGTTTGTGGCCTAAGGTGCCTCATAGGAGTTGAGACCAGTAAGAAAAGGTCAATGCCACCAGACAATTTACATTTGTAAATACAGACCTGGAGCTGTCATATTTTTTAAGTCACTGGCTCCACAGTAGCATCAGCAAGCCCTATGCTTTTTCCTTTTACCTCTTTATTTGCAAGATATGATAGCAGTTATCTCTCCCATAAATCGCAAACAGGGCTCTGAGTGACAACTGGTATATAGAGAATGAAGGCTTGTTAACAGTCACTGAAGTTATGCCAACTAACAACCCCGCAAATTCATGCTGTTTAGCTGTGGGTGTATTCATTTAGCTAATGAATATCAGTGTGTGGGATTAACCAGATAAACCTGTAGCCAGTGAGAAATGAATACTATGTAGGGTGTGCATCCCTCTCAGCAATCCATGATTAATAGATTCTACTAGAGTCTATGCTTTTCATAAATTCCAGAATAATGAGCCCCAGTTTGCTCAGGGAACTTAATTTTTCTAAATGTAATACTCTGGAGGCTATGGCTCTCCAGGTGACTTACAAAGGACAAACAAAAATTTGGGAGAGAAACAGTTTTTGCAGTTGAACCTAAATGTGCATCCCCATAGCAAACAGGAGGAGGGGCTGTTGTTTGCAGTTTTGGGCTTCCAGGGCTGTTTGCCACGGCCAAGAGAAATGTTTACTACAGCTGTAATCTGTTATGTGCTGTTGATTTTAATTGCTTTTCAAAATGTGAAGACAACTGTGATATTTGGAAGAGACTGGCAAGCTGCACTAATAAGCTCTGTTGTGCAGCAGATCTAGTTCACAATGTTCTCTGCAGGCTTCTCTGCAAAATTTTGACAGGATCCTGGGGAGTGAGGAAGGAAAGGATCTTAGACATGCTCTACCCAGCCAAAGAAGTGAGCCTGATTCAGTGCTTATCTTGGATCTGTATCCACAGAAGCCTAAGCCCTTCCTTAAAGACCCTACAGAAAGCAGCCAGCTATAGCCACAGGGCTACGGTGATACTAATTAATTAATTCTTATTGTAAAAGCAACACTGAACATCAGATTTACACTAGTTATTTGGTCCAGCAAGAACTGTCTTGGAAATTAGTAACATAGTACTTGGGTTAGAAATGGGTAGCCAGCAAGGCACGTTGGTTGAGGGCTCAGAGGTGTTCCTCAAATATTTGGGAACACTCCATTTCCAGGTTAATGACCATCTGGAGGCTGTTCCCAAAAGGTTTCAGCCCCTGGTTTCAGCTGGTGATGTATAAAGGAAATTCTTTGCTTCACTCTGCTAGGCAATTGCTATTCTGTGACATTGACTCACCTAGAAGTGTGTTGGAGGTGCAGTGTGGGTGCTGGTTACAGCTGGGTGCTCTTGTGATGGGAAATGGCGCAGTTTGCTCCATCCAGCCCCTTGGAGTCCAAGAGTGTGGGCTTCTTTCTGGGGTTTGAGTAGTCTCAGCCCCAAATGCAAAGTGCGTTCAAGAGATGAGCCAAATGAGAATGACATGTCAGAGGGTTAAGACTTGCCTCAGCAAAGCTGTATTGTATAGACTCCACAGACAGCTTTTCTTCTGCAGCTGTGAGCTGGAAAAATCAGAAAATGAGGAAAAAAACCAGCCAATTAGTATAAATTGGCAGATTCAATCACAGTAATGGAGCAAAGCTATTGCTCTCATCCTGTCACACCCAGATACCCAGAAACTTCAAAATAAACCTGATTGTAAACATGATTTTCAATCATGGATCCCAGTTTCTAAACCTAGGTGTGAATTCTCTGCATGCAAGTTGCTTGGCTGAAACTGCAGCACCAGAAGTTACCATGCCTATTTAGAAGTGGTTAACAAATATGAACTGATTTTCAGAAATGCTTGAGGTCCTGGCAATTTCAAAGCAAGCTGTAGATGTTCAGTATCTCTGGGGAAAAATAAAATTAGGAGAACCTCAGTTGTTTTCATGTGCCAAATATTAATTCTTGGAAGACTGACCACACACATGCTGGCTCACTTCTTGTTTGACCTCACTGAGACCTGTTTTCTTCCTCTGGATTATATACATAATAATGATATCTCTCCACTATAATTTGTCTGAATAATGCTATGCAAATAGTAGATATGATTAATTACTGTCCACCTCATACATAAGGAATAGGCAAATCGGTAATTTAACCTTTTATAAAGATTTTGGCTTTTGAACTGTTAATTTGACAAGTAAGTGAAAACCCCAAACACTTGCACTTACATACCTTGTTAAAATCAAAGCCATACCTTACTGATATGAACAATGTATGCAAATAAACAGGCACTTCAGATTTTCTTGCATGAACAACTGGAAACAGGTCTGAGCAAATGGAGGCAAGTCTGTACCTTCACCACCCAGTCCCTGGAGCCAGAGCAACACGGGACTGTGCAAGTTCTACCTGCCAGAGCCCTGCCTGCACCTCCCCTGCCCCAGGATTTCTGTGCTCCAGGTCTGTCCTGATAATGTTCGACTGTAATGTGGATTCAGGTTAGGAAACTGGGACCTGCCCTTTTATTCCAGGCAACAGCTGAGGAGCGGTGCTGAAGCAAAGACCCTCAGCCTCCATCCTTGCCCAGGCTGTGTCAAGGGTGTGGCCATGCCTGGTCTCAATCTCCCTGCCCCGCTGCCCTCCTGGCCTGACCTCGGCCGTGCCCCTCCATGCTCAGCTGGCAGCTGTGCTGGCTGGGGCTGGATGTGGCACTGTGCCTGCCCACTCACCGACTGTGCTCCAGCTGGTGCAGGCACAGCTCACCTTCCTTGGCAAGCATCCGCCCCTGCTGCTCCCTGGCACCCCTCTCCCCTTCTCACAAAGGCATCAAAGGTGCAAAAAAAAAGGTCTCCTTATTATATTTCTTTATTCTGGATGAAAAATTATGGTTTATTTGATTGCTTTGGGTAAGCAGAGGCCTGTGGGATCTTGCCCTACTGAGGTTTTTACCTCAGATGATTTTACAGAGGGATTTGGCCATAAACCATGGCAGGCAGGGCACTGAGAGGAGAGTACACCTGACCAGGACACAGGAGGAACTGTAGGTTCTTGGGAGCCAGTATGCTAATAGAACCTTCCTATATTTGGTCAAGTTTCCAGTTTTCCTTCACAGCTGGTCAAGACCTTTTTCTTATAAGGTCGTGTTCTAAGTTCTCTTTTCTGATTGGGCCTGTGTCCCTATACCTGGCTGTGTTTGCCCTGCCCCCAGGGTCTTTGGAACCTAGTCTCTGTACCGCACGGTGTTTGTAATTTTCGTTCTTAAAGTTTTTTATTTTCTGTCTAGTTCCATTGTTCCCATTCCTTTTTATTAGCCAGCTCCTCCCAGCAAAGCTGAAGCAGGGGGACCTCCCAAGGCTTCAAAGCTCATAGAGGCCCCTTCATACTTCTGTGCCTATGGTGACCTGGCTTTAATCTTCATTGTGAATTGATAAAAAAATCTGTTTGGATGGAAAGCTTTCCTGGAAACTCTGCCCTTACAGGACAAGTGCCTAGCTGGGACTACTCAAATGAACCAACTATATCTGGAAAATTCACCCCCAAACTTCCTATAATCTAAAACGGAAACTGCTGAATGCTTTCAGCACATGCACATATCACCAGTCCTCACCATACACACAGATGGCTGCCATTCTGCAGAGGCCTATGGAGGTGCTGTGTGAACAATCCTGACTCACCCAGAGAGCCCAGCTCAGTCTGAAACAAACCTGCCTTGCCTGTGACACTGGCAGGGCTTGGGGTGATGAACACACCACCTTGGCATCTGGGCCACATTGGCCTGCCTTTGCTGAGGGGCATGGTAGCAAACACCAACCACATTCACCTTGTGTCATATAACCCCAGTAAACAAGCTTGGGGGAGAAAGCAAAAGTGTAGCTCAGTGTTGTAGCCAATGCATTATCTAAAGAAAAAAAGACAGGCAGAAAATCTTCTTCACTGGCTCGCTAAGGAGATACTCATTGTCACCATCCTGTACACAGGTAAGATTCAAAACAAACGTCCTACCAGCTGACTAATTAGACAAGGGCACTTAGAATGTTACTCCACTTAGCCTGTGCTTTTTAAGGCAAAGCATTAGGTCCTCTCCTTGTGTTTGTACAGTTCCTTAGCATAATGGGGCTTTGGTCTGTAACTGATGTTCCTACAGCTGTTCAATAGTTGAGGTACTCAAGGGATATCAGAAAACTGCCCAGTACAACTGGCAGGTAGCCTAGCTGGTTGTCACAGGATAAACTAAGGATAGGACAAAGAAAACAACTTTGAAAGAAAAGTAGAAGGAAAATGGTAGGATAGTTTTGCGCTGTGATAGATACACACTAGCTAATCTGAATGAAAAAAGAAAGCTTTTGAATAGTTGCTCAGTTTTAAAAAGCAGATATTAATTATCATATTAAGCTAAAGGGAGAATGACGGAATCTAGAATTACTTTTTCCAAGTAGTTTAAAAAAAGCTAGCCTTTCTTTTGGGTAAATAAAGCAGTAAAGAATCAAAACTTTATCATATTAATGCTGTAACTCAAAGCAAAAAGTCCATTTGTGCCTCTAATATACTTGAAATTATCCCAGCCATTGCATGATGATTGTTTGCTGAGATTTTCCATATGATTAGTTTTACTCTGATTTATCAATTTTCTATATTTATTTTTTTATAACACATTTTCGTTTTTCCAAGGCCAAACATTTTGTTTCCAGTGTCTTCTCTAACTAGCAATAGTTGAATGATATGACCAATTAAAAGCAGATTACACTGCATAGTGTATTTCCATTATGTCTTCAGCCTGTGCCTAATAGCACTGTTTTTCTTTCTACGAAATATTTTGGTTTCCTTGAAGAAGTCCAGTGACAGAGATGAAAACAAAGATTAATTTATCCAAACACAGATGCTCAAAAGCAAACATATAAGAACCCCAGTACAAGGATCCTTAGAAAAGTAATGCTTTAATTTACTAGAGAACAAATATTAAGAATATCAGATTAGGGGACATGCTGAGACTTGGATTTTGAAGGAAGCCACTTCAAAACATCCTGTTTCTTAAAATGACTGATCTTATCTGTGAAACAGTAAGATGCCTCATTTCATCAGTTGGGAAGGTCCCCCAGACCAATAGCACTGATGGTCAGAGAATTTCAATTTCCAGCCTAAACATACTTAAAACCAGTGGACACAATCTGAACAGTCTGTTCCAGGGATTCCCCTAAGTGACACTATTTTCATAAATAACTTCTGTCATGTAAATGCCAATGGACACATACATCGCTTTCATCCAGTCATCTTTGTGCTCACAGTAATTCTCCAAATCTCTTCAAACAGATATTATACCCTCCCCTCCTTGGGTGCCCAGCTTTCTACAGACTCACCTATAGGTACCTACTGCTTACTGCTTTTTCTTTCCTTGGATCCTCTGGTCTCGTGTCTGTATTTTTTAGCTTTTTGTCTGTGTAACATACATTAGCAGATTCATCAGCTGTGTCCAGCCTTCACCAGTACACTAGGCCTTCATCCTCCTCTCCTAGAGGTGACGCTGCAGATGACATTGCACATGAGCAGAGGTCAGCCAGGGGGCAGACCTTCAACTCAACAGATTGACACTTGCCAATCCTGACAGACAGCTAACTTTTCTGACCATCAACAGAATTTTCAGGCACTTGCAGTTAAAGAATATATTTTAAGATGTTGGTTCAGGGAATTAATTTGAATGTATTTGAATATATTTGGTTGGAACTGAAAATAAATAATAACTCTACAAAAGATCCCAAGAATCCTAAGAAATGACAAGCTTTAAATAAGTGGGCTGGACATTTTAAACAATCCAACAGCAGAGAAGATTCTTACAGCCAATGTGTGAGTCAGCAACAGAGCTGGTAGTAAAACTTAGCTTTGCAACTCATGAATCCAGGGTCCTTCTAAGGCACAAAACTGGCCACTACAGTAAAGCATCTTATGTGTATTTTCAGGGTGAGAGAAGAGACTGGAAACTGTGCTGCTCACCTAGCTCTCAGTTAACAGCCAGGTCAAAAGGCAGGAGGCCAAATTAGATGGATCAAATGTCTATCTATGCTGACATTGCTAAAAGCATGTGAAATATATAACTGCATTAACAGATTCTGTAGTGGACTAGATCTCTTGTTATCCAGGCAACTCGAGTAGGTGATCATTGATAATTACATATCGGTGAATTTCCCAGTTGATCAAAAGCAATACTTATTTGAGCTCCTCAGCATTCCTTCAGTCTTGTCTTAGCTTGAAGAGAAAGCAAACCCCTCACTGATACATGAGAAATCAGGAAAGCAGACATAACAAAAAGCACAGCATTGCTTAATGAATTGGGAAAGAAATGAGAATATTTGTCTTGTAGCTTTTTGCATACAAGGTCCTTCCCTCAACACCACGTGGGGAGTGTGTACTTGCCTTGCTTTTCCAATTACCATGTACCAAGTAAGCAAGGAACAGATCAAGCAGGAAGCTTGAAGGGTAATTTTTAATGTCCACGGATTCCAATAGGATCCGTGGCCCTGTGTTTTGTCTAACTATAGGCTAAACTGCTACTCGTAGGTATAAGCTAACTTTGTATAAATCAGATTTAAAGTAGCTTAATCCATTTACACTTGCAGCTGCAGCAGCTTTATTCAATGGGTTCATCATTAAGGCAAGCTAATTGTACCTCTCTGGTTACCTACTCTCTCCAATACAGATACCCTGCAATAAAGTGAAGCACTACAAATTTAAAATGATTTAATGCGGTGAACATATTCTTCACATACCTATGTTGTAAGGTACTTTTGCCTTAGCAAAAAGAAAATAGAACTGAAAAATCCCTCACAATTCACTACAAATCAAAGAATTTCAATTATTCACTCGTTTTAAGACTATGATCCACATGTGGTTGGTCAAATAAATAGGGATTCCTTCTCAAAGGCTGATATGCTATGAAAAATTACTTGATCACATTCAAGTGGCTTCTAAATGCAACTTTTTTACAGCAGCCCATAACCTTTCATTAGTTCTATAGGAATGCACTAACCCTTACCACAAACACAAGGCCTGAGAACGAGTGTAAGGACAAATTAATTAAGTAAATAAAGCTTTAAGTATCTGATCCATTGAGCACAGGGGATTGTGGTTTCTCTGGAATCACTTACCCAAGCCATTGTCAGTAACAAAACTGTAATGCAATATCACGTAGCACATGAATCAGCACCTTCAAACGTGTTCACCTTTACACTGACAGTGGTGTACAAAGGTGCTAGCCTGCAGACAGAGCTTCTGAGTCTCTGCAGAAGAAAAGGAATCATTCATTGCTTTTCTCATTAGAGATATCTGTCCCTTATAACATCCAGGATCAAATTTCCGTTTCAGACATGCTAAAGCACAGAGTGGTGATGTGCTTGAATTTCTCCATCAACAATTTGCAGGAATATAATCGATTATATGCCCCACCAACATTCTTTCCAGCAGGTGGGAGTAGAACTGCTCTTCTGGCTGTTTTCCATCCACAGAACAGAATGAGAGCTCCAAGGGATTCAGAATATTATGATATACTGCTACTCTATATTCATGATGTCCTGAAAAGGAGTGTACTTCCCAATTTGCAAGAAACTAGCTCCTTGAAGGTTAAACATTATTCAAGGGAGGAAGGAGATAAGCCATCCTATAAAGGATGTCTGTAATTATTAATAAATACAACAAAGGAAAGTAAGATCATCCTGTTGGAAAGCAGTGTGAAAGGAAACAAGGAACCATTTCCTCCTAAAATCACACATTCACCATGCTGTTCATTCCCAGTTGCTGAGAGTGTCACTATCAGTCACGTTATAAGGTGAGACCAACTCCTACAGTTCCCTTGGGAACCCATGCAAAAACTTGACTGAAAACAAACTGAAGGCAAAGGTATTTGAAAAGTTGGAAGAGAGTTTCCAAACATACATCTGCATTTTGGTACTTCTTTTCTTAGCAGTACTCATGCCATAGACAACAGAAACCTATGCAAGCAAGGTAAGGCCACTTTACCAGTTATTTCTGTAAGCAGTGACACAGAATTGAGCAGGGAATGCAGTCAGGACTGGCAGGCAGAAAAGCCATCTTCCTGTGCAATGAGAGTGCTGCCTGACACAAACACTTCAAGAACCCCATGGCTGCAGAGATTAAAATGCCCCAGAGACAGAAGCACACTGAATAACATAGGGTTTGGCAAATTCACCTCCTGAACATTGTTGGTTGCCAAGAAAATTCATTCTGACTCACAAGAAGCCATATGTATTGTTCCACAAAAGGATATGAACAAGTGTAATACTGATGGCCCATAAAAGCAGTTAAAAAAATACAGCAGCTTTAACAGATTTCTATGGGGTCTGAAGAATAATTCTGGTCTGCAGAGTAGACCTCCTTAGGCTCACTGAATGGCACTTGTCCAAAAAGACCTGGCGGGTGGCCTGTCTGGGAAAAAGAGAGCAAAAGGACGGAAGCGGAGGTGACCTGGTAATGTGTCAGCAAGGAGTGGCAGGCCTGAAAAATACTTTATGGAGCCAAAATGGGATAGAGGCATATAATCAAAGCCTATTTTCCTACAACAGTTCTGCCCTGCAGAACTTTTTTGGGGGGGTTTTTTTTTGTTGTTGTTTTTTGGTTTTTTTGGTTTTTTTTTTAGACCTGTGCGACAGGAACCCTGAGGAAACACCACCTGACCTTCCCAGGATTCCCAAGACTGGTGCTTAGTAATTGATAGTGCTGTTTACAAAATTTGTCCCCTTAATTGTTAGATTCAGTTCTGAATTATTTCACAGAATGGTTGACTGAAGATCTGCATATTTATCAAAAAGATTTACAGAGACTTACACAGCAAACAAATCCAAGCCATAGTACTGTGGATGTTCAGACTCTCATCTGTTAAAAACACCTTTGGCTTTGCATATCTGTAAGATCTACCTTGGACAGTAGCATGCTTCTCACATAGTTATTAGTCAAACTGCACAGCATGTCTGGGCAGTAACTAAGGTTTATAGTCCACTAAATGGATATGTCAGTAAGAAACTGAAAAATTCTGACTCACCTAAAGCAACAAAAGAAGGTGACAGCAAATAATTCAGATCTACACAATAACATTTTTCTACTTTGTTCGATGTTACTCTTTTAGGTTAACTAGCAGAACTCTTTAACTCTGTTTCCAAAAATAACTCTCTTCATTCCCTACCTGTAAGATCTTCCTATTCTACACTGACCAGGCTGGAAATAAAAGGCTTCCTGGTATTAAAAAACCTACATTTCAAAAAATTGTTTGCATGTCACAAATGTCCATGTCTCCACTACTTTCAAGCTTTAAAAAAATAATGTTAAATCACATCCAATGAGGATGTGGCCCTTGCACCTGGTACCTTATCACTCCCTTAGGGTCTGCATTCTAGTTGTTTATATATCTGTCTAAAAGGACTCAAGCATGCTAGCAGTATTTGAAAGGGAGAAGACACAAATTGACAAAACACCATAACAGACCAGATCCACAACAAAAAGCAGAGATAAAGGAGATATCAACATCCCTTCAAAAGCTGAAACTGAGAAAAGGTTTAAGAGCCCTTTTTTCTTACTGGCATAGGCACCAAGGCAGGATTGCCCAGATTTGGAGCCCAGAAACACTGCTGTTCTCTGCAAGTAAAGGAGCTCAGTCTAATTTTTTGCTGAGAATTCACTATTTGTTTTAATGTCCCCACAAACTATTTGGCAGCAGCACAAAGGTTTCTTCAGACAGCTGTGGGATATTACTGAGCATGTCGTGCTCCTAGCAGTGCAGTAATTCCCTAACCACTGTATAATTAAGGGCTTTGTTGAGGTCTGGTGACATATTTGAGCACTTGCAGTGCTGCACCTTGTTTCATAGGTCAGACTGACATGCACCAAGAAAAAAGCCAAATTTCTAGCCAATATATTTTTCTGCAAAGATAGATTCTTCAATAGTCTTTCACAGCTGGTAGAAGTGTAGTCCATTCCCAACCTACTCCACTTGTCCTCCCCTTGGAACATAACCATTCCCTGCATTTGCTTTTAGTCACCATTAAAGCCTCAGTGCTCAGAGAACTGACTTGGCTTTCTCGAGGTCAGAGCAGCTAAACATTGAGCCTTTTGTTCTCGTCACCCAATGAAAGGAGAACAAAATTCCTGAGTAGATGATTCTATCTTATTTGATCATAGTTTATAATTTCTTCCTTTGTTTCCTGTCATGGACTTCCCTGGGAAAGAAAAGAAGAAGCTTTCCCTGCCTAGTGTGTGATTTCCCTGCCCTTCTGCTGACAAGCCAGATGGCTGGTGCTGACTGGTGATAATATTACAGTCTCTGTAAGAGGCAAAGGGGAAATGACCTGTCAGCATTCAAATAACAAAACTTGCAACTGCCACATTTCACTGCTGATGACTTACTCATATTTGTCTTTTTAGAGCCTTTTCCACCCTGCAAAATCCTAAAAAAAAGTGAAAATGCATTGCAGAATTAAAGACTGATTCTGCCAACCTTTTTCTCATGCAGGTGCTCCATGAAAATCTCCTGTAAAATCATGTGGATGACTCATATGAATGTGTGGAGAAGCAAGCACCGTTCTTCTATGCTAAGTACATTTACTGAGAACAACATATCATTGACTGCAAGATGGGCAGTTACATCTCTTAAACAGGCATTCAGAGAGCTGATAAAAGCTTTAAACCACTTGCGTGGCAAACGGGGATACCTTCAATCGCCTAACTTCTTGTTTTAAGTGCCATTTCATGCTTCATGTCCCAGCAACATAAAGATATGAGAACTAATTGAGATGCTATCAGACTTCTGCATTTTTCCAGTTCAACACTATCTGTTCCTTCCATGTACAGATATTTCAGATTTAAGGAATTCTGGCTCAAGCTGTGATACACGTAGAGACAAAGAGAAAATGTTGTCTCAAAGAATTTTATATGAGTTTCCAAAATCTCACATATAGAAAAATGCCACCTGTATTTAGACATTAGTATGTTAAATAAAATTCAGAATGTGGTATAATAGAGAAGGGATATTCTGGGCAAGTATGGGCATTCCAACCTGCTAGTATAGTAGAAACTACAGACTGACTTTTCTACAGTGACTAAAACCCCTCGAGGCTTAATGTAATTTAACCCGCTTTTCTTAAGGAACTATG